>JBCIKM010365629.1:0-11045 GCA_039654465.1 Melibe viridis
AGGGATCAGTGGCGAAAGTTTGTGCATAGTAATTAAACCTTACACCGAAAGGTACTAAAGGTAAAGATAAAGAAAGACACTTAAACTGCAGTCAGATACCATCCTCAAACAATTAATGCCCTGAGGGCAGCAATCACAAAAACCCACTAAAAGGACTGTTTGTAAGTCATTGACAAATTTGCACAGGCAAGTAGGTACGCTTGGATTGTGGACGTTTGCCTTATTTTTAGATCTAGCGACATTTTTTGTAAAGAGCTTGGAACTTTTGTGCTGACTGAGATAACTCAAACATTATGGAAAGATCATCCTCAGACTGAAATAGAAGTGCACCAAAGCTGAAGAAATATTAAGGCACTTTGAGGATTTCTCTTTTTTTTCTCCCTGGTGTCAGTTTGTTTTAGGTCAACCTGCACCACAATGCCTATCAGACTGTATATATATATATATGCACAGAGAGAGAGAGAGATAGAGGGTGGGAGAGAGAGAGAGAGAGAGAGAGAGAGATAGAGATTTGTTTGTTTGTTTATTGGAGGTTTTAGGGCCCCACGACACACGAGGGTCATAGAGGAGCCCAGAGAGAGAGAGAGACTAATAATGTGAAATGGATGGGTTGATGGAGAGAGATCTTATGATCATGATTTTGTCTTTAACATCTTTCTGAGGTTTACAACCCAGGTAAAAACACAAACAGCTGCAGGACTGACCTGATCCTGTTGACACTGTTTGCGTTATCCCTCAATAGGAATAATTATTACCTGCCACTAACTCATGATTTCAGGTGCTCTAAATGATAAAATAAGACTATGAACACACACATAAGTAGACAAGTCAAAAACACAAATGAGCATCAACACATATATTGAAGTCTGACAAAGCGAGCAAGTTCCTACTGAGAGAAGGAAGAGAATGCACTAATTCTTATGTTAGTATAACCTGTAGTGCTTTAAGTGTGTGCCCATGTCAATGAATAAACATAAGATTATATCATTTTTGATGAAGTTTGCTTTCATAAAGAAATTTATGAGACAGGTTTTTTGTGGGATGGGTGAGAGAGGGAGATACTAAGGAGGAGTCTTTTGTATTCCCTCTGTCGGGTGAATCACGTTCAAGCCACTGAAATAGTAACGATTCTCGGCGTATGAGACAGGTAAGTTGGGTGAAATTCTGTTGACAATATCAGGTAGAGGCCCGTAATCCATCTATTGTGACTTTATAGAGATGATATACAAAGTTTTAAACATAGTAAACAATAAGGATTTACCCTTAAATGCATGATTACAAAACTGTCCTTAAGTTCTCTAATACATATTATTCTTTGGGAAAAAAAGTATAAACTTAACGTTGATGCTATGATTTTATTTAGTTTATTGGAAATAACATTAGTCTTTATATTGATCGAATAATTTTACTTTGTTTATTGGAACAATTCATCATAGAAAACTTATCCAGCATTCATAACAATACTATAGAAAACAATTTTACATTGGATAAGGAGTAAAAATTATATGGTAAAATTTACCTGAACTTTTCCTCCATGTCTCTGACAGACTTTTCCATTTCTCCTATCTTTTTTTGTAAAATCTTGTTGTTTTCTTGCTCTTTCTTTAAAGTAAAAAGAAAAATAAGATTTTCATAATTTGCAAACAATCAGTTTTTTATGAATCAAGGAAGTCATTGTTGTCTTGTACAAAATTGCAAAAAAGTAACCTCATTTTAAATCCCAGTAATTAATTATTTTGAACAAAGTCCCATAATGAGTTAAACAAAACTGAGGGCATTTAAAAAACATATATATGGTAGGAGGGATGCAGTAGATCAAAATGGCTCCCAGACAATTCTTATAAAAGATCACATAACAATTGCATATCTTATTACGTACATCTACAAAATAACAAATTTAGGCAGTCTTTGAAATACCAAAACAATGTATTAACAAACTCCATCTATGAAGAGCAGTGCATGGAACTGACAAGATGAATAAGTGGAGAAATGTGAAGATGAAACAAACAACAGTAAATAATAAATTACAAAAACAATATACATAAATTGCAATGCACATCCCTCATTGGAGAGGGCCCATGGTCCTTAAACAAGAAAACATCTGAAAAAAATGAGGCAAATTATGTGATATGGACTATTTAATACTTTTCTGGTATCATTTATTGTGATAATGATATGTAAAATATTACAAGAAAGCTGGTGAGGTGACTATTCTTCAAACTGTATTGAGAAAAAAAAATTACTGTGCAGTATTTATAATATTCTAGAACTTCAGACTTGCAACAAAACAAACCAACAAACATGGAAAATATCACACCATAGGGAAACTGTCAATAAAACCCCTTAAAGCTGAATTAAAAAAGTGACATAACATGTAATATTAATGTACCAAGTGACCCTTAAAAAGGGACCACTCCAAAACCACAGTAAAATTGTATTCAATGCGTATTACAATGAAACTAGAAAGTGAGACCAACTGACTGCATTTAGTGTGTTAAAAAATCCCTTATATTTTTTGGCAGTGTGTAGGGTTATAGCGGTTATTCCAAATTACGTTTTTACCAAGCACACTGAAAAGTAGCATTCAAAATGTGTGATAACATTCTGAAATTTCTTGCAATGATGAATGGCTCTCTGATGCAAGAAAAACAAAAGTTTCTTTCGTTTCGTTTCAGGAAAGGTTTCCTGATGATGAGATTGTGGAAGGACTTTTCAAAGTGTTATGGAACCAAAAGAAAGATTTTCACTGGCATAAGGAGCAATTTCTACGGAGGAATTTCAGAATCTATCACAAATTTTAAATGTCGTTTTTCATGTGCTACGCAGCAAAGATATTAAGAACAACTGTCATAAATCTGTTCACTGCCCAGCAATATAATTGATTTTTTAAGAAACTACATTATGCAGTTAGTTTATGCAGTTAGTTGGTCTCCCTTTCTGCTAAGTTTCATTGAAAATGTGCATTGGCTTTGATTTTATTGTAGATTTGGAATGTTCCCTTTTATGGATGTCCCCTGGGTCCAAAATGTGTTTTGGTATTCTGAAATAATTTCTCCTTAAGAATCGCTCTGATGCAAGTGAAAATTCTTTCTTTCAGTTCTGAAACACCTTGGAAAGTCCTTATCATCAGAAAACCTTAATTAAATCGACAGAAACAATTTTCTTGCATCAGAGCCATTCATTGCAAGAAATGTCAGGATGTTATCACACATTTTGAATGTCATTTTCAGGTGTGCTCCGTAAAAACAACATTTGGAATAACTGTCATAACTCTAAACACTGCCAAACAACATGACAGATTTTTTAAACATATTAAATATGGTTGGTTAAGATAAAGATATTATTGCAGATTTGGATTGGTCCCTTTTTTGGCTCACTAGGTAAGTACCTTCAAAATTTGTTTTTATGCAACAAGGAAAAGGTGGACATTTTCTTTTTAAAAGGAGCAGTTGGACAGCTGAAGGCAGGTATAATCATTCATCAAGTGCTTAGACATTTTAGTTTCATGTGTGTAAATTTGTGGCAGGATTTAAAATATGAAAATGCAGCTTAATTCAATTATGACTCTCCTGACAAAAATTCCTTATCCACATGCAGGAATCTTAGAATCCAAGCAAAAGGAAACAAATACAAAGCCTATGCATATGTTGCAACAACTTATGAGTTGGAGATGGCTCTCTTGAGAATCCACATGCAAACCTCCTAAGGGCAACTCACCATCAAAAGCCACCAATTTAACATGTGGTACAAGTTGTTGTTGATGACCAATATGACAATACAAAATACTTCCAGTCTTCAAGTTTTTAATGCAATGATTCAAACTTCCCAAAATATCAGCTAAAGCTGGACAAGAAAAAGAAGTAAAGAAGGTACTGTATTTTAAATCTTTACACTAGATGGAGGTACTTCACTTCAATCTTTTTAATGCTTTTTTTTTGTTGGTGGTGGTTTGTTTCTTTCAAAAGGCATAGGGTGATGACTTCATTTCATGTTTTTCAGGAGAGTGCACAGAACGTTACTGAAGGAAAAATGAAGAATAAATCATTGCATCATCATAAAGAAGAAAGAAAGAGTGCTTGGTGAAAAGAAATCATAGAAGATGGTCATTTTCTGACACACTTAAAATGTTGTCTTAACTAAGTTCGAAATATGAGCAATATCAGTTCAGTTTTTTATCTGGTTTCTTCTCTGCCTTTGCATTTTATGCAGTGGTACTGGTATGATATATCAGCAAATTAAAACTTCAATAAAAGCTATATTCATTATTGCTAATAAACTCAGATAAATGAACTGTTTTTGTTGTACTATAAGATTTTAAAAGGATAATTGAGGAAAGTTGAAGAAAATCGGCAGTTGTGTAGATATGAAAGACACAAATTTGTCTCATTGAAAATAAAAAATTTGAAAATGATCTCTTAAGATATAAAAAAGTTGATTAGATAAAAATCCTTGCATCCACCCCCCCCCCCCCTCCCCCGGAATGGATTATATCCTTCTGAAAAGAAAAAGGGTTATGATTATGATTACTTAATCAAACATTCACAAAGCTGATTTTTTTTTTTTTAATTCACATGAAGCCTCTAACTATGTGAAAGAATGATAAATTCCGTATTTTGTGCTATTTTCATCCCTGACAAACAAGACAAAACAATACTGATGATTCTTAGGTACCTCATCATCCCAGTTCCACTTTGTTCTATCTCCCCCCCAAAAAAACCTGGTTTGGAGATAATCCACTTCATAGTTCACAACTTCTATGAAATAAAGAGGAAATAAAAGACTTTTATGCAACCAAAAACCCACTTACGCTTAAAAAATGTTGATGAAAATTGGATGAGACATAAAAAATGTATTAGTGAAGCTGTTGATGTTACTAATTGATCAGAGAAGTGGAGACAGAACAGAGTGGAACTGTGACGACCCAATACATAAGAAAAATGAAAATTGGATTACATTACAATTCTGTGAAATGTTTAACACAAGTGTAATTTTCTTGCTGGAGGGAAATTTTGAAAGTGTTAAACAAAAAGCTCCCAAATGCTCAAACATGTAGCTAAATAATGGAAGCAAGGTGAAACACTGAACAACAAATTTTGTAAGAAAACAAATGTTACCTCTCATTTCCATGTCTCTAATTTTAAGAATTCAATTTAATTATAGGTATTAAAGAAAATTAAGACTCATTTTCATACAATACACCTTCCTTAAAATGTTTTTCTCAATTAGATGTTAAATGAAATGTGCAATTGTGAAATGAAGCTATGTAATATTGACTTAAAACTTGACAAAAAGAGGGTAAAATTTTATCATGATCTCTAAAATTGTGTCAATCGGATTTGCCTAAGAAATTGATAGTTTTCAAGGCTAAATTGACATTCAATCAAAAGTAAAAGGGAACTTTAAAAAAATGAAGAACCTAAAGCTGGAAACAGGAATAGAGAAAGTAAATGCATGGGTTCTAATTATTAAAGACAGCTCTGCAGCTTGTGTCACCAGTTGAGTTGTGACTGTTGATAAAGAGGGACAAAAATGTTATCTCCTGATATGCTGTTTTATTGTCATCTCTCAAAATAAATGAAACTTGAATAGCTCACTATCTGTCAATTACATAATATTGTTGAAAAATCATATCTATTACATTAAATTATCAAATACACATTACCAACTAAAATTGTTTAAAAAAAACTGTCATCAACAAGCTTACCTGAACTATTTTACCACGTTGCATTACAAGAGAAAGCAATTCCTCCTTTTCTTTGCTTATCTGCTGAAATTTCTCGGCGTTTTCACTTTCAAAGCTCCGCTTGCTGTCTAACTGCATTTGAAGTTTATATTCAGCACCTTTTCAATCAAAATTTTAAAATTAGTAATAAGCTAAAAGAAGTAAATAGTAAATTAACTTTGTTTTGTTATCCTCATCACCTTAGTGGTGTTGGGACCCAGCTCCAAGGAGCCGGGAAGAACTCGGGATCACAAGATATAAAGACAGGCAGAGGATTGGTCCACCATGCCTAATCTTGCATGGCATAATGAGAAATACAAAGGGTATTACTCGATCTTAAGCCAAACAATAGTTGCTGTTGATTGGTGAGATCTGCTAATTGATAAAGACCAATGAGCCAATTTACCACAGGGCAGAAATTAATTGATGCCAATAAAAAGATTTTATTCAACACAGTTGAACACGCTTATAAAGCACACTCTTTTAAAGAACTGATGCTTACAAAAAAAACATTAAGAACATTATAAAGAGTCAGTACATAAATCCTGACTTTATAAGGAACTACTTATACAAAACAAACATAAAGAATATCCCATGCTGTTCTTTATGTGGGGCGTATGTGGCAGAGAGCTACGGTGCTCACCTCTCAAGCGAAAGGTCCTGGGTTCGAGTCCCATTAACGGCGAAAAAATTTTCCGGTCATTTCTGATCGGTTGTCACTCCCTGGTGGCTTAGGGGTACAGAAACCTCTGAAATCCAAAGAGCCGCGGGTTCGAGTCCCAAGAAAAGCAAAAATGGCAGGCCATTTTTTCTGGTCGGAAGCCACTCCCTGGTCCTAAGTAGGTGGGATCGAGCATCTAGTCCTATCGAACACGGACGATAAACCCGTGTGTACGTTGTGCAGGTTAAAGAACCCTTGGCAGTTTAAAATAAAAAAGAGTAGGCTGCAAGGCCGCTGTCCGGGCAAAATTACAAATTAATCCCTACATGGGCACTGTGGCTCAACTGGTAAAGAGTTGGACTTCCATGCTGAATGGCGTGGGTTCGATCCCAACCAACCCCATCGTGTTGTGTCCTTAGGTAAGGCACTTTACCAAATTTACCTCATCCTATCGGAGATGGATGTAAAGCTAGGAGGTCCCCCTGGTAGTTGAGAATGCTGTCTCTCTGTCCCCAAAAAATTGTAACACGCCTAACAGGCGACTTTTAACGTCATATATGTTATATATGCATTGCCTGCCAGGGATATGGTATTGTAGAGCGCATGGAGCCCAACTTACTCGGGGACATGCGCTATAGAAATGCCACTCATTAATATTATTATACTGCTTCACTGTTTCAATCTTTACATCATTCACAAGAGATCAAGGTGTTTTCAAAGGAAAAAATTCTTATTCAAGAATGAAGAGGTTATTGACATTTTAAAAAGGGCTAATCATAATACAAGCTGTAAAACACTTTTTAAAAAAACAACCCCCCCCCAAAAAAAAACACAAAAAAACCCAACAAAACAAAACAAAAAAAAACAAAAACATCAATACTCTGTGAGGGCTTCCAGGATTGTGTTTAATTGTGGGCATGAGAACAAATGGTTATTCTACAAAAAATCTGATTATCATAGATGTCATTTTACCTTTCAATTTTTCCTCATTAGCTTGAATTTTCTTCTGCAAAGTCCTGATTTGTTCACTGCTTGATGATTGCAATTCTTGCAACTGTTTCTTCATTGTATCTTCTTTGCTTCTACTTTCTAGCTGAATTTGCCTGGGGAAATTTTTTTTTTTTTTATAAATGATATTGTTAATTATTTTACAAAAAAGAAGAGACCAGACATATTTATGGGATATGAACGAAAAACAAAGAATATTAATATCTTAGTTTTGTTTTGTTTTGTTATCCATATCCCTTTATACCACCTAAGTAGTGTCAGGACCCAGCTCCAAGGAGCCGGGGAGAACTCTGGATCATAAGAAATGAAGACAGGCAGAGGATCGGTCTACTGTATCTAATCTTGCGAGGCATAAGAAATACAAAGGGTACTACTTGATCTCAAGCCAAACAATAGTTGCTGTTGCAAAAGACCAATGAGCCAATTTACCACAAGGCAGATTAATATCTTAGACTATTTGAAAATCTATTTTGACAACAAACTTTAGAAAACAAAACGACAATTGATTGGTGAGTATCAATATAATTATAACATAAAGAAGCAGACACTGGAAAATGTAATCAAAGAAATGGTGCAGTACATTGTACAGTACCCTAGAACTTATAAAGCCACAGACTTTACTTAGAGCTTTTCAACTGAATAGTAGTCCAACTTTTCCAGATACCTGATTTGAAGATAATTGCTGTGATACGCATGCATTCTTGATAGTTTTGAGCAATGCCATTTATTTACATCCTTCAAATCTTTCAATGTCATTAACTTCATATTCGCCCTTTCGGGGTCTTGTCTCTGGGTATTCCCTTAAGCTGTTTTTGCTTGTTCTCTTCTTTTTTTTGTGTGTGTTTTGTTCAAAGAAACTGACCATTGATTTGTTGCCAGGGGTAAACGGTCTTGCCAAAGTTTGTTTCAATAGTCAAAATCTGTTTTTGAGCACTGGGTGGCAAAAAGTCTTTCTTTTTTTGTGTGTTTAAATAGCTTTGCTCCAAATTCTTCTTGGTTAGTACATATTTCGTATGATTCATGTTGCTTCCTATTAAAGGTATCAATTTTGATTTCATCCTATGTTTTGAGAGTCTGCATTCTGGAGTTGTAGAAATGGACTGACCTCATGAGTACTAAAATACTGTGGTAGGAGTATGTGAACTTCCGTAAGAACTAAAAAACACAATTAAACTCCTCCTCCTCTTCTTCTTCTTTTACTTCCCATTCTTTGTCAACACTGTCATCATTACCATTATCGTAGGAATTGTCGCCGCCATCATCATCATCATCAGCAGCATCACAGCCTCACCCTTTCTGGCTTTCTGCATTATATTCCCCTCCTTTTCTTCCAATTCCTCCCCCCTCCCCCCCTTCTTGTTCGTCTCTCGAGCCTGGCCTTGCCACCCACATACCCTTTACCCACCTCTCTCATTCATCCATCGTAACCACTCATTACAACCCCTTTCTATACCTTTGTCCCCCGATCAGCCAGTTGTGCAGGTCATCCAAACCCCTCTTCCCCCCCTCCTCCCCCTCTTGAAGTATCCAGGCAATCATGAGCCTTTCAACCATCTCTATCTCATCTGTTCCACACACCACCTCTCACACACACCACTCGTACACCCCCCCCCCCCCCTCTTGCCAGTGTCTTACATGCTCGTATTTAATCTGATGTCCGTCTCATTCTCCTCATTTATCCACGACCCATTGATTTCATTACCACGACCCCTCCACATTGCTGATTTGTGTTTTATATTGTTTGTTTGTCCTGTTGATGAAGGGGTAACCCGAAACATCCAGTTCAATTGTGTTATTTAGTTCTTACGAAAGTTCAAATACTCCTACCACTGTATTTTATTCTCTATGATGACCCAACTTCCAGCAGCCTCTACTTTTGTTTGATTCCTCATGAGTACTGCAAAAAGGTATGTTTCTGTTTAGTCTAATGTTCAATTTCATTCACTTATTTCTTGTCCAAACAGATGGCATCTTGCAAAAATGCTGCATTGAAAAGTTGCTTTCTTCTTTTGCTGTCTTCTTTGTCTCCAAGCAGTTTTCCAATGTTTGCAACTTTTCCTTAATGCTTGTCACCTTTTTTATGTGTTTGGTATAGTTTGTGATTGAAAGGAGATTACTTACCAGCAATGTCACTTTTTTATGATTGTGTGCATTGTTTTGTTGTGTTCACAAGGTGTTTTACTTTCTATTGTACTTGTGGCTCTAGAGCTTGCCTTGGACACAAAATTCACATCATCTGTATACGCCACTTCCTTTGAGAACAAGCTTTTTGCCAATCTTAAGTCTGACTCCTTGGTGGGTTAGAATTTGAACGCTTCCCTGGATTTTGCAATCTTCATCTTGATTTTTAAGTTGACATTGCTGAGCAGATACTTATAAAAAAAAAAAATTTCCACCCCCCCCCCCCCTGCCCCACTCTCTTGTATGTAGGAGAAGATATCTAGGAATGGATTTCAGAATTGTGTATCAAAGGTACTATCTTTCAATTCCAGTTACTTCTGTGTTGTCCAAATGTGCTTTGCTGATGCATCGTAATGCTATAACTGGTTGAAAATCATCTGAAAATAACCATTTTCAATGTGGTTAGTAAGTATCTCAAATGGCTTTAAGATCCCAGTAAAAACTTGAAAATCAAATGCTTGCAACTTCATTAATATTCCAAAAAGTTCACAAAAGCTGATGAAACTAATGAATCAAAAGTAGAGGCTGCTGGAAGCTGGGTTGTCATAGAAAATAAAATACCGCAGTAGGAGTATGTAAACTTCTGTAAAAACTAAAGAACAAGTAAACTAGGAGTTTTGGGAGATAACCTTTCTTAAAAGGGACAATACATACACACAGACTCAACTACTGGGCAGATCTTACTTGGTTCCAGTTTTCTGGACCGGTATTATCGCACTCCATCTCTTTCCTCTCATCTATCCTCCCCCCCTCTCTCTCTCTCTGTGCCTCTCCTTCTCTCTCTCTCTCTCTCATCTTCGGTCTATGCCCTTCCCCCTCTCCCAGGTCCCTCTTTCCTTCTGGTCTTCCATCATGTTGTCTTTTCTGTCCACGTTTCTTCGCGTCTCGTTCGTTTGCTGGCATGTGATTTTCTTTTCACATTTTTGTACTTTTATTGAATGTAATGTTACTGGTTATGTTGGTTGCTCCGTTGCGTTGTCGTTTTCGTCCAAGTCCTTTTCTATATTATATCATATTATATTATATTATATTAATTTTAGCAACTGCAGACAGTACTGTTTCGTGCTTGTTAGCACTCATCAGTGAAGCATAACTGAGTTCCCGAAAAATCAGGGGAAGTAATGGGTAAAGGCAGATGACTCAAGCAAACTTGAGAGGTTTGCATGCAACGCATATTGCTTTAAAACCTTTGCCCGTTACTCCCAGAGTACTCAACCCAAACCAAAGACTAGCTTAGATTTAGGGGGCGTTATATTAATTATATTATATTATATATATATTTGTGTATTGTCCCTGTTGAGAAAGGGTATCACCCGAAACGTCCAGTTTATATGTTATTTAGTCCTTACGGAAGTTTACATACTCCTACCACAGTATTTCATTCTCTTTGAAACTAATGAAGAGAGAGAGAGAGAGAGAGAGAGAGAGAGAGTGAGAGAGAGAGAGAGAGAGAGAGAGAGAGAGAGAGAGAGA
>JBCIKM010365739.1:2500-11045 GCA_039654465.1 Melibe viridis
TAAATCAAAGCATTGTTAAAATTAAGTGTTGAAAAAAAAAACTATTAGTAATGTCAAATGTTCTTTAAAAGTATATATATATATATATATATATATATATCTAAATATATATATATATATATATATTCACATTACTAGTTGTAGTGTATAAATAACAGGAACCAACATTGCTAGTACATTATTAACTTTATCTACTCTTCCTTTGAAATGTCTCCAAAGCCGCTTTTATGACCCATGGTAAAGTTGAATGTCTTGTATTCAACAACTTGAAAGGGAAATAAAAGTACATAACAACTATCTGAGAGCAATTTGCAATATAATTATATGAACTTAATCACTATTCAGGGCAAAGAAGCTATTTTCAAAGTAAAAAGAGGAAACATGAGCAGGGAATTATGTCCAGATTTGTAATTGTAATGTATATTAACAAAACAAAACAAAACAAAAATTATACAATATTACATTTTCAATAATAGACGTGTGGAGAAAGATTTAACATTGCACCTGCCTATCACACACACACACACACACGCACGCACGCACGCACGCGCACGCACGCACATACGCACATATATATAAATATATACAAACACATGCACACACACACATGAGTGCATTCATAATGCAAGTGATAATCACACATTCAATAACAAAATAAACATTTTAAAGCAAAAATAGAAAATAAGAACCAACAGAAAATGCAAGAGAGATTTCCAGGGGTAAGCTGTTGGGATTTCGGGATCCAAGCAAAACTATGTACACAATATACGGTGGACCCTCACATCCCATGCGCGCACACACACACACACACACACACACACACACACTCACACACACTCACACACACACTCTCTCTCTCTCTCTCTCTCTCTCTCTCTCCAACTCTCTCTCTCTCTTTCTCTCTCTTTTTTTTTAACAGTCTCCTTAGGTCCAATCATATCTGGATGGCAGCATTTCCTAACCATACCACTGTTATCCTTTTCACATCCTCAAAACTCAAAGAAAAAAAAAAAGAAATATCCACATAAGAATTGTATGTATGACAGTGAGAGAAGAATGAGGAAGGAGTAGATGTATGCAGAGCTTGGTTGGTGTCAGCAATTTCATTGTAGAGAAAGTTGTTTTATCATCCCACATTAACCTGACCACAAGCGGTGATAAACACAAACTGATGATGATGATGATGATGATGATGATGATAACGATGATGGTAAAGATCAGGAGGAGGAGGAAGAGTAGATGGAGGAGTGTGACTATAACATACCACATAATGCAATGTTTTCCTTGAGAAAACCAGGAATACAGAAAAAGAATCTTCCATATTTCTTTCCTTCCCTTTTTTTCTCTCAAAATGAAGCCGTCATAAAATCCATCACATTAAATCCAACATAATTTACAGTCAGAAACACAGACCCTTCAATAGATGCGTCAATAGTTGTTGTTTATTCTTTATTCGCAACAACAACTAAATCATAACCCGCCCCTTTCCCCCCTCACAAAAAAAGCAAAACAAAACAACAACAAAATGATTTTTTTCATTCAAATCATATAATTTTCTTCTCAGAGAATATTAAAAAAAAAAGAAATAACAAAGTAAAACATGAACAAAATATCAACCACAAATATAAAAAAAAAAAAAAAAGAAGAAAAGAAAAGAAAAAAAAGAAAAAGAAATTAAAAAATCATAGCAATGAAATTTATATACATTAAAAAAAAAAACAACAACAAAAAAAAAAAAAACAACTCAGCAAATTTACATATTCTTACAATTCAGTTTTCATCCAACAGCAATATAATATTACGGTGTATTTTAATAGAATAATATAACACTACGTATTAAACCAGTGGAGATAATATATATATATAATATACTCATTGATGTGGCATTATAACAACAAGCCATTCCTGCCTGTGTTAGTTCTCGTTATCGTCAAATTGGTTTCAGTTCTGGCATCGCAGTAGACAAACACAAGATATAGAAACACAGACAGACCGACCAATAGACAGACAGACAATACACACATGACAGAATATCATCTTGATAAACAACAAGAAAAAAAAAAAAAAAGGGGGTGGGGGGGAGAGTGGGGTCAAGAGGAATAGTATTTCGTCATTGTTAACAATCAAACATTCAGCGGGATATATCTATGCTTGCCTTGTATTCAATATTTTTAGGCATTTTAAACATATACGTTTTTTCAAATGAATATACTTCATTCAGATATTATACCAAAAAAAAAACAAAAAAAAAAAAAAAAAACTCACAAAATACTAAAACACCAACAACAAACAAAAAACTTCATTATAACAGTTGTTTACCATAGAGAATTGGTAGCTTAATTATTGGAAACCCTTGACATTCCTGAGGCAAATAGTCCCGTTTCGCCTATGTTTGAGTGCTGTGTCACTTACAAAGATGGATGAAAACTATCCAAAGTGTATGATTTTATCAAAGTCTACTTCACAAAAACAAAAACAAACCTTGCCTAGTCCATTATTCAAAAACAACCCTGCCCACAAACACACACACAAACACACACACACACACATACACACACACACTGTCTCCCAACAACCAAACACATCCCCCAAAAATAAACAAATATATTTATTATTTCAAAACGTGAAAAAAAAAGGGCAAAAACATACACAATTATTTTAAAAAAACACAGAACAGATTTAAAAAATACAGAGAACAATTAAAAAAAACACAGAGGCCAGAAGAAATAAAAAGAAACAAAATAGAAAACATTATTAGAAAAAGAAAACCTTTTACACTCATACAGTCATACACAAGTGAGGCAAGATCGTGCTTAATCAAAAAGTTTTAATGACAAAAAACAGTCTTTAAAAAAGAAAAAGAAATTAAAAAGTAAAAATCTACAATTTTACCACAGAGGTACCAAAGTCGGTAATTCAATAAGCAGCAGTGGTGCCATGACAGCATCCAATTTCGAGAGACATCCAATTTCAGTGACATAGCAATCACTATTAAACATCTATTTTCCTTCATGTAAAAAAACATAAAACGACTCAGATTTTATCCCCACTGGGTACAAGACGAGAAATTTGAAACATGAAATGAAATGGGACGTACGTGTGTAAGTAAATTAATCAAACCCAATACGAACCGTAATGACAACAACATTCGCGACTTCAGTTTCACGTTCCTGACAAGGTTGATAATATATATATATATATAACCAAAAAGGTTCATGGAGATATAAAAGTAGCAAAGGACTAATTAAGACTAATGAAACAAATAGACACTGCAGTTTTTACAGCAGTTATGTGAACAGAGATTGAAAATCGCATTTTAATGTTTGGCTTTGCTTATTTGTGGATAGTTTTAAGAGCCCTATCAAAAGCTCTCTGGAGAGATACAGCCATATCAACACTGAAGAATGTGGCAAAAACAACAGTGTAAGAGAAACGTGGTATTTCAGTCTCCAATACAGGAAAATTTCTAATGAAAAAAGGTGTCAGTTATTTATGTTAAACTTTAATTTTTAGTTTTTATCCTGAAAAACATCGCTTGATATTTAATTCGGTTAATTTAACAGCAGGAATAAGAAATAAGAATAACAGATCTTTTTCATACAAACAACTGTCAAAAAAAATTATTAAAAAATAAAGGTAAAGTGAAAAACAGTGACTGGATATAAGCAAATTGTAGAATTAAAATTATTTTAAAATAACAATTCACGAGCCAAAAGACTCAAACTTGAGGTTTACACGATTTTAATGATAAATACCTCATTACTCCCGTTAAGACAGAGCTTTGAGAATAATGAACTTCAATGTATTTGTAAAATCAGTCCCAATTTGCTTTCGTCTTTTTGTTTTTTCAGCACGACAAAGTAAAGGCAACACAGGAAAACTAACATGGAGTGCGTGCAGTATTCCAGCATGAGTACTCAACAAAAACATATTGAAAGAATAGCACCTTGGACTTGGAACCAAAAATACAAAGGACATTTTGCACGGTATCGATACACACGAAAGAGAAATAAATATAAAACAGAAACAAACACCCCATTCTCCTCCCCCCTCCCACAAAAAAAAAAAAGAAAAGAAAAAAAGGATAATGAAAATTAACATTAACAAGATCAATTCTTCTACCCACGTTTCTCTTGTCTGATCATAGCACCTATTTGAAATCAGAATCGAATGTGGCTCATGAAATTGTTAAGGACAATCAGATCTCTATATGCAAAACTCATTATTTACTGAGTGAGTGAGTCCAGTGGAGTGACGTGAGAGATCCAGTTTACAAATCATATCAGCCTACGCACTTTGTACATGAAATTCATAACTCAGAGCTAGTTGTCCCCTGGAAAATGAAAGGATAATAATAATAATATTAAAAACAATAATAACTATTATAATAACAATAATAATAACAATAGATGAAAATAAACTGAGATCTCTGAGAAACGAAAAGATGCTCACATTCGATACTTGAGACTGCTGTCCCACATTTTATAAAAAAAAAAAAAAATAAAATAAAAAAAAGTGAAAACGGAGCTACTTGGGTGACTATCAGCAACAGCTACGCGCAATGACATGTCAGTCCAATGTAAAACAGCACAGTCATCAATATCACAAGGGGCTTTGTACAAGTCATCAGTGTAAAATTCCATATTGCATTAATCAAATTATCTCCCATCTTACGAGTGATGAGTGATGTGAACAACACCGCAACGCATCAGAATGAGTATGGGGTTTGTTTTGTTTTGTTTTTCTTTTCACTTCATGACACAGCATAACGGGTATCAATCAACTGCAACATGTTGGTATATTATGTACAAAGAACGCTACGACAATGATACAATGCAACCAGTGAGACCATCAGAAAACATCACTCTCATACAAAATGCCAGATTTTTGTTTTCTTTTTGTTCATGGTCAAACAACAACAACAACAACAACAACAACAACAACAACAACAACAAAAATTGAAAAATAATATTAAAAAGAAGGACAAGATGGAGGCAAGATTGCACAACGAGAAAGTTCCAGATATGGAGGAATCCGAGTAATTCTTTTTTTTTCTAATTATGAAAGATATCATCAAAGCCTTGATGGAAATTCAAATACAATTTGTCAATAGCTTGCACTGATATTGTTTTCCAATAAGCTACTTTTAGCCATAAGACAGAATGTTTGCCTTGAATGTATAAAACTAAATGACAACAAAAAGTTAAGCTGTTTAAAAAATGTCAGATTTGACAAACGGGAGCAGCAAGCAAACTTCCGAGGTCTGTTTGACATCTGCTCTGTATGTAATTAAGTTCAAAACAATGGAACAAAGCAACAATGCCAACACTGCCCCCCCCCCTCCCTCCCTCCCACCCACCCTGTTCCCGCTTATGGTTTTTAAAACAAATGGTGGTAGATTTAATATGTGATGAAGAAGGTAACAAGCACTTAGTTATGAGTTTTGTAGCAGGAATATGCTTGAGAAATTCAATTTTATATATATATATAAAACGATATTTATGTTTTTGTGTAAAATGAACCAAAAAAAAAAATAAAATAATTAAATTAAAAAAAGACGTTTCAGCTTGTGAGGTTATACAGCCAATTAGTTCCAGGAGGACATGAGGGAGTGTCATTTTCAGAGTCAACAACTGACAATCAAACAAAGCAGCAAAATTCCTAGAAATTAAAAGTGTTTAACAGGAATATCTTTTTAGAATTAAACCAAAAACAAAAGAAAAAAAAAAAAAGGGGGGGGGGGGGGTTTAAAACTACATAAAATCTTGAGCTTTTGTAAAAGACCAGTCTTAGCTATCTGGAAATGAAAGCTTCAATCATGTAAAACAGCAAGACATTTGAGACATTTTTTAGTTCCTATTGTGTCTCATAGAAAAGCAGCACTTCCTTGACACTTTGATAAACACGGTCAGCAACGGGCTTCCTCTTTAAGTTCATTTTGGATTCTGCCGTCAAGCTATTTCTGCAAGGTGTGAGGTATTATCTGGAGTGTTCCTATAAATGGGAACAGGGGGCAGGGTTGGGGGGTGGGGTGGGGGGGGCGTTGCATGTGATACACCTCATGTCCGAAGAGTCGTAGCAGTGGGGACTATGAAAGATAAATTGGGAGGGGGGGGGGGGGAAATGATGGTAACTGTCCCTATAATCCATAGAAAGGAAGATGTGGTAGTTTTATGTTAAAGATAGATAAGGATTGGGGGCGACCATACACTCAAGCGAAGGACTTGAAATTAAACACACATAAATGTCATTATTTTTCAGGGCAAAAGTGTCATATTTTCAAGAGCAGTATTGTCTCCATTTTCCAGAGCAAAACTATCATTATTTTCCAGAGGAAAACTGTCATTATTCTCCAGAGCAAATCTGTCATTATTTTCATGAGCAACTCTGTCATTATTTTCCAGAGCAACGCTGTCATATTTTCCAGAGCAAATCAGTCATTATTTTCCAAATCTAGATCTTTAAACCTTTTTATTTTCTAAAAAAGATTTTAAAGCCTCCTAATACACAAGCCTAGACTGAAAAATATGCAGCACAATGCAAAGGTCGTCATTCTAGCAGTCCAGCATGCTGGGAGTCTTTGATCTTCCGTATTGAATGAGGCAGATAAGGTGACTGATGGGGGAGAGGCTGGGAGATTTGCCTCTGACAAGGTGATCAGAAAGGAATAAAAGTATTCTGATTTCTAGTATACAGAATAATATTTCTTTAAGCAAGACTATCCACAAATAAAAGGGTGTCTAACTCACTGTACAATCATATTACACTGATATAACATATGAATAATATTTATACGTAGGTTATCAATGTTTTCGTAGGAAATCATTGTTTTTGGATCGTCATAATGTCCGACGAGATTTTGATATTTCAGCACACACTTCATAACACTTGCTGACCAAAAAAACACAAAAACTGTTCACAGTTCATTGCATCCATTGCATCTATCCAACATTCTGAAGAATGAACAGGGATTGAGTGAGTCCTTTTGATTGGCTGATTGCCAGGAAGTGTCAGATCTTTCAATAATTTGATTGGCTGAGACTGGTTGGTAGATATTCAAATATCCAAAGGTGATGACAATGCACATCCTGAGTTTTATTTTTCCTTTCAATTTCTGTTCATGTTCAGAAAAACACAAAAAAATTTGTAATCCAGTGAAAGGTCTTTTCCAGTTCAGAGTTAGGACATCAGACTATTGGGATCTGTAAAAATTAGAAAAAAAAGAACAAAAAAAGAGATTTTAAATAAAGTTAAACCATTGTTTAACATACCATACATAAGCGGGTGCTGTTGTGATTAAAGCATTGAACAAAAGGCACAAATAATAATTTCTCAAAAATCCGTGTCTCAAGATAATTTCGGTTTGTCAAATTATATCTCAAGAGAATTTTCGGTATTCTTGTTTACTCAAGCGTTTTACTGTTGTTTGTTATCTTCCCATTTACTTATTTCCACTGACTCATTACGAATAAGTATAACAGTCAATGGGAGTGAATGATTTTTTTAGGAAAACAACAGATTTTATGAGTCCAAGCAAGTTTGACCAATTTCAGGATCTAAATATAACGCTGTTCAAAATCTGTGTGAAAGTGTCTTCATCAGAAATTTTTTGAACAGTCCCAAACTTAATTCTAAAGCAGTATTGGGCTGGGGGAGATGAACGATTACGACCAAGCATTACCCTTTTGGACTGGCTAAGCCTGAAGTATGTAAATCTACCTGTTCTCATCAGGCAATGAATTGAACCACAACGTTAACTTCAATTTGACCAACAGCAGGTCAAGGACATACCATCACATAACCCAACATAAATTTAAAAACATAAATAAATAAATAAAGTAACATAATATAACAGAACAAATTTTATAGTTTATGGACTATATACAGCTTAACATGTTTGTGGCACAATTGAATTCCAGAGCTTTTAGAAATTAACTGAAATGTTTTATTGTTTTTTTTGTGCTTCATAGATAAGCGAGCAAAGTAATAAAATTTTTTTTAAATATTAAGAAACTCATCCATAATAAAAACAAAAACAAAAAAGGAAACAGAACAAGAATTATTAAATAAAAAAAAAGATATAACACGCTAAAAAAACAAACCAAAAGCAAAGCCATTCAAAAGCAGTTTCCAAGCAGCACATCCAAGCAGTAACGTAAATACATTGCGTGTCAGGTCACTTCTAAGGATATTTTTTGTGGTGGTTGTTTATTTGGGTTTCCTTGCTTTCAGCTCCGTCAAAGAGTTGTGGTATAACCACTTGCAAGAGGTAACTCCAGTTTGAACCATTTTTTATTCCAAATTACACATTGGTTTCTTCATTTGAAAAAAAAAAAAAATGCCAATATGTATTTTATGAGCTGTTTATAGTCAACTTTTTTGCATGTGATGTTTGTTTGTATTGGGAAGTGCCTGAGACAAGAGGAAAGACTGTGGATATAAGCTATCTGTTTACTTTATTAAAAATAGTTTCATCTTTTTATACAAAATACTTACATCAGTCTGAGTGAGACTAGCAGGGTTTGGTTTGGGTGGGGCGGTGGGT
>JBCIKM010365960.1:0-11042 GCA_039654465.1 Melibe viridis
ACACACACACACACACACACACACACACACACACACAATCTCTCTCTCTCTCTCTCTCTCTCTCTCTCTCTCTCTCTACCTCTCTCTCTCTCTACCTCTCTCTCTTTCTCTCACATAAACACAATCTGACACATATCAATCAGCAACTAAAGTAAGGGCGGTTGATGCGTAAGTTGGTGGATGCATAATCAGTTACTGTTGCCAGTGCTTCTTTGCACCAAAATTCACAGTTTTATTTGATATAAGCTATTTTCCCGCCATTTTCCATTAATTTTTACATGGAGCATCAACAGCCAATTATTTTTCATGCAGTTCTTTTCATGCATAACAAGTTTTGTGCACCAGTCATCAACCTTGCCACTTGGATGGTGCCCAAAAAGTGTCAGATGTTAGAGTATCAACTCAGCACAGTTTTTGAGTATTTTGGTTTGGAGCCTTTTTTTCATACACCAAATATTAACACTACCCATGAGTTTTACACTTCATAGATATGTGTTCATCTGCCCTGTGGTAAATTGGCTCATTGGTCTTTATCAATAAGCAGATCCCACCAAGGCAACAGCAACTATTATTTGGCTTAAGATCAAACAATACACCTTGTATTTCTCATTATGCCACACAAGATTAGGCCAGGTGGACAGATTCTCTGCCTATCTTCATTTCTTGAGATCTAGAGCTTTTCCCGGCTCCTTGAAGCTGGGTCCTGACACTGCTTACGCGGTTTGAAGGGACATGGATAACAAAACAAAAATATATGTTCATAACAAGGACTACTATAGGTAGTCCTTGGTTCATAACTTAAAATGGCATAAATCATAAATAAAACTTACTGTCCTTATCATCATCATCATCGTCATCATCATCATCATCATCGTCATCATCATCATCATCATCGTCATCCCCATCATCATCATCTGAACTTTTCCTCTTTTTAGAACGTGGAGTCTTTTTTGAAGGCCCTGGAATTTTGTAGAATTTTTCCACCCAGCCCCTTCTCCTCAAGCTGTGGCGAATGGTGGCATACCCACCCTGGATTGTAAATACTTTTTTATACTGAAATAGTGAAGAATATACAATGCATAAAGCCATTGATTCTGTTTTCAGCTTTAGTTTGGAATTGGTGATCAGTGAATGATCTCATCTCATAATATTTTTTATCTTAATTCATTCCGCTTGCAAGAACAGATGCTCCATTTCTAGCCACACCCAACATCAGTCGCATCAAAGGAGCCATTCTCAATTGAGTTGTAGCTACATAGAATCCAAACCAATATTATCTTGCAAAAATCCATGTTATTATTGTTTTTCAAGGAAGTATCTTTCACATGAGCTTGCGTCGTTTTCTGTGCGTTTTGAGTGAAAATATATCGATTTTTTGGTTAGCAGTGAAGAGTATGATCTAGACTGGACTGAGTTTTAGTTTCACTCTACACCATAAAATGGCTGGCAATAAACATACAATTTGGCTTCGAAATAAGTTTAGAAGTGAAGAGGTGAGAAATTTTGTTGACCAGAGTGGTGAACTAAATTATAAAAATGTATTTGAAGGGTAGGTTGATTTTCTTTTGTTTTCTCACACACTTATGTTATAAACACATAATTCACAAGCAAAGTATATACATCAAAACATAGTTACAATAACACAACTTACACCAACTTTTTTTCATTTACTAACTTTTCTAACAGTACCAGAATGAATGCTGTAGCTTGCGTAGACTTTGAGGTATAAGTATTTGTGGGAGGGATGTTAATATTTCTTAAGTGAACCAAAAAGAGCTTGCATCTTGGTGGGGAAACCCCCTGAGAGCAGAATGAGTTAAGTGGAAAAAGTAAAAAATATCAAAATGAATTTTCTCACTCACTTAATATCATGAATGCCATAAGATGTAATTTGCTTTTCTTTTTTTTCACATGATTGATATGCTGCATAATAATAATAATAATAATAATAATAATAATAATAATAATGCACATTTATAACGCGCAAAAACTATCCCCACCTTGGCAGCAGGCTCTAGGCATAGATCAAGCCATTGACCTCAAAAATGATGTTGGGAAAGAGATTAAAATAAAAAATTTCAGTTTAGTAAGTAAAATGTGAAAATAAATGTAAAATTAAAATTAAAATAAGAAGGTATTATAATTTGACAACTTGACACTATAATGTGCACCTTGTTGAGCTGCAACTTTGTGCTAAAGCAGCAATCTTCTCAAGATGTAAAATTTCTGGTCATCCTGACAAACTCATTAAGAACTATTTCCATGAATGGAACTCAAAACATTTTGATCACTTTTCTTTGTGCCCACAGACAACCCCCTCAGTACAAAACCATTGTTTTGAATCGGGGGACGGAAGGTCTTGGCTTCTCCATTGTTGGAGGGCATAACAGCCCCCACGGAGACCTTCCCATCTACGTCAAAACCGTGTTCAACAAAGGGGCAGCGGCAGATGAAGGCTCTTTGTCCAGAGGCGACCAGATTCTGTCTGTCAACAGCCAATCACTCGAAGGCTTTTCCCATGAAGACGCTGTCAACATACTGAAGAACACGCATGGCACAGTGACCTTGGGCATTCTGTCCTGACCAGCCTTTGACTCCATATTGAGGCGGATGTCGACATCGGCTCAAGTCCCTTGCTTCGCCTAGCCTCATCTCCTCCTTTGTGGCCTTCTCCGGTTTTACATGGAATTTTGACTCAGCAATGTTTAGATTTATGTAGACTGTTAAGCAGCTAGATGTTTTTCTTTTCTTTTTTATTTCTGAAATGGTCAAAATATGAAACCTTAATTTCAAGGTGTTCATGATTGTTTGTAGGGTGGGTTCAGGAAGGTGTAAGGATGATGTCTCCAGGAAATAGAATGGAAAGCTTATGTTCAAGATGTATCTACAGTGTTGCACAATAGTTCGAACTTTTTTTAAGGCTCCCAGGTTTGGTTTCATGATTATTAGAGATAAAATTCATAAGGTCACTTTTCATGCGTTAAACAAATTTCAGCTTTAAAAGGACAGCAGTGTTCCTTCCTTCTATGCATGCAAAGCATATTTCATCAAATAGAGAGGAATACAAGCTGTGATAAAAAAACCTTGTATCAGTCTAAGAACTATTAAGAGTAAACCTGGAAAAAAAATACAGATGTCTTTTTTTGGAGGGTGAAGGAGAGGCGCAAGAAGAGCAAGCTGCTTCAGAGTAAAGCATGTCTCTTCAACCTTCTCTTGAAGCATGTGTCACTTTTTAACCTGGATAATTTACACAAACATTCAGAAGTCCTAATCGTACCAAGATCCAAGATGGATTTTCAATCCAATTATACCACTTGCAATTTTACAGGGTTTTTGTCAGTGAATTTAGAATTTAGGGAGATTTTCCACACATTTTCTTTTTTTAACTATGCGAATAATATTTTACTTGTGAAGGCATGTACAATACATTACCGTTTGTCCTGATTCAATGTGGGTTTTTTTTAACATTCCATACATGTTTCACTGTCTCCATACCGTGATAGGGTCATAGACTATATTGACATACATATTACGATGCAGCAAAAAAATCCTATTACATCCATTGTTCGGCTTATGGTCTGGCAAAAGCATTGCCTTAGTTCTAATGTTACCAGAAAGTTCAATTTATTCACCTCTCCTTTATTTATATTATATTGTATGGTTTAGTTGCAGTCTTTACATATCATTCCTTTTTGCAAGTAAAACTTAGTTGACAATCAGAGATTGCAGTGAGGATGCCAGATGATTTCTACTTTATAAGTCCTTGAAGTTAAGCAGTACGGTCTGTGGTAAATTGGCTCATTGGTCTTTTTCAATGAGCAGAGCCCACCAAGGCAACAGCAACTATTGTTTGGCTTAAGATTGAGTAATAGCCCTTGTATTTCTCATTATACCACACAAGATTATGCACGGTGGGACTGATCTTCCGCCTGTCTTCATTTCTTGTGATCTAGAGTTCTTCCGGCTCCTTGGAGCAGGGTCCCGACACTGCTTAGACAGTATGAAGGGATAAGGATAACAAAACAAGTTAAGCAGTATCTCATTTTGTTTGTCTAGTGCTTAAGCAATTGGAACAGCCACCATTTATTTATGTCGTTTCTAATCAAAATTGATTCCTGATTTTCTATAATTCAATGCTTATACCAAAAAAAAATTGTAATTCTTTATTTTCCCCCGTTATCTTTTCTTTTTTTTTTTTAAACTGAATTCATGATACTGGTTTTCTTCAAGTTGAATCTAAGCTGGACCACTTGAGGGAAAGGTTGTGAGTTGGGTATGGAGGTTTTGATGAGGATATTTGTCTGGCTGTAAGTGGTGCAAAGTTTTGTCTATGTCTCTTGGCTAGCTCTGTATAAAGGTTTGTAAGACAACGTAAACATATCAAGAAACTCCTCCTCTTCTATTGTGTAACAAACATTTTTGGTTGTGCATATTTTTTTATTATATTTTTTTAAAACTTTAATTAAACTTCAGCAGGGAGGAGTGACACCAAGTTAGAATATTTAATCGAGAGTTACCCATCTTTCTGTAACATTTCTTTTTATTGTTATAATTTTGTATTTGCTCGGTTTCATTGAAATTATTCCAATGACTGAAATATTTGTTGATGTTAACAAGGAATGAAAGAATTAAATGAGATTTTATAAAGAGCAAATGAAATACAAAGAGCTGATAGACAAACCAAAGTGGGGTTATTCCGTTTGATTTGCTCTATTTTATTTATGATGCCATTAATTTAAAATGTTGAGCAAACAAATGAGCCATCTGGAGTGAGAATGCAGTGGTCAATTGGCCAGAGTTTTAGCGCCAGTAATTGTGGAAAAGAGTGTCTTACTTACTTCTGTTTAAGGCTTTAAAACGGTGATGGACAATTTTTGTTTTGTTTTTGTTTTTTGTTTTTTTTGGGGGGGGTTCTTGATTTGTTATGCTTCACCTGCAATGTGACATCATGATATTACTGAGACATTGACTGAAATTGCGATGAAATGGCTTTGCTTGGAGTCGTAGAAAAATACAAAACAGGAAATAAGAGTTGTGATGCCAGAACACTGACAGCAGGGCTTCTTTTTGGTGACCTTCTCAATTACTGCTGGTTGGATAGCCTAGCTGTTGAGGTGGATTATTTTTTGCTGACCAGATTGTGCTTATTGGCCATGAAGTCTGTTCATGATAAGATAATCAATTCCGCGCATTCATTGAAAGCGGGCGGTTGGTGGGAGTCCCTGATGAGCTCTTTTACTTCTGTTTCTTTTTTTATTACACTGAAGCTATCGTCTTACTCTTTCCCCTTTTCTGTGATGTCCTGTTTCTGTTGTCTTGTTTGCAACCCAATGCTCATCCCTTATTTCATGCCTTTTGGTACATGACTGCAGGGTTACAAGTTAAACATACTGAGTACTTTTTTACACAAAGGGGGTTTAAAGATCTGTTGTTATGGAGAAGATGTCAACTGAAAGACTTTCTTCACCCTAATACTTTCCCTGGGGTGTTTTCAAACTCCAAGCATAACGAGGTTTTTTGTGGTCACGGAATAATTATTTAAGCTAAACTTTTTTTTGTGTGAGGATTTTTCCTATACATCTGCATTATCTTTATCATAATCGTTTAGTTCATTATTTCTAAACCAAATTTTTGGGCTTAACTAAAATTTTTGGGCTTTAAAAACACCTCACAAGCATTGCCTTTTTTTTCTCTTTTCTTATTTGTGGGTGTATAAACACCTTCTGGGATAGCAATTGTACAAGGAAAGTTAGGATCCCAATAGGGTCTAAACAAATAGGTTCTGATGCCTTCCCCTGTCAACACCAGTTTTGTTAATAATGTCATTATTTTAGGTGATGGGTTTGTTTGTTTATGTTTTCTACCAATCTATTTCCTGTTATTTCCAATTTTATGCAAATTTTTGTGCGTGCATGTGTTTTGTCAAGCGGTTTTTATCTTGCCCTTTCTGCTCTCCCCGGTTGTGTGTGGTGAGGGTTAATTTTATACAAATGCCCTCTGTGGTGACTCATCATAGACAGACACGCTGTCTTGCACTGGCCCTCTGTCCAGTGTGTGTTTCAATTTGAAAAGCCACTGTGCAGGCACTCACAGACTGAGGTTGTGCTGCTTTGAGTGAGGGCTGTTTGCCTCGTGATTTTTAGGCCTCAAACACTCGCTGGCGGAGGGACCGTGTGAGAGAGCATGTTGTCAGAGACACATTAAGGCGAGGTGTGATAAGACTCTGTGGATCATTGTGTGGTTAGTTTTACAGCACAACTCACTTCAAACTGTTTAATGCATAACATGTTGTGGAGGTGACCTGGATATTTTGAAATGGCTTTGTAATTTATTTCTGAGATCATTTTATACTTGCGCCACCAACTGTAGAGCTAAATGAGAGTTGGCTTTATAGGGAAAATAATGGCATCATCCCAATTGTACATAATATTCCAATGCCTCAATAGTTTGTTTTGATAAAAAATTTAACAAGTGTTCAAGTTAGGGGAAGTGATATGATGAGTGTTCCTCTCTATGAACAGATTACAATTATAATAAACATGATTTTGCTGCACCTTTTACTCCAGCAACATATAAAAAAAAAACATGAGTTTTTAGCAGTAGCGGTAGCGTCGCATTAATCCAGGGATGGATGCTCATTTCTATCCACACAGTCCTTAGTAAATTCTTCATAAAATATCTGCTGGTTGTGGCTGGTTTAATGGCTTTCTTGCTGGAAGATCAGAAGGTTTTATATTCAATTCTTCTATCATGGTATAAATTAATATTCTTTGAGGCTTAGACAAAAACTAACCCTGGAAGTTTTAGTCCAAGCAAGTTGTATTATTTTTGTTCAACAGTTAACTTTTTTTTTGTGATTATAATTTTTTTTTTCTTCTTTTTTGTAACAAATCAACCAGACTATCTGTTCTGCACTGTTAGAAAAATTGATCATATAAGACGAGGATGAGGGCTTTAAACATTATTTCTTAATTACTTCTTAATGACATCATCTGGAGAGCTATGGAGGAAGAGCTTTTCAAAACATCCATGATGATGGCTGCCATTTGACCAAAACTTTTTGTACTTCTTGGGGTTTTTTACACATAATTTTATGGGATTGGGGCAGGCGGTTCAGCAATTTTGTTTTCACTATATACCCACTCTTGTATGAACATTGTTGTGAGCTATGAAACATAATCTCTTCTGTTTTCCAATTTTAAACTGTTTTATAGCTTTTTTCCAAAATGGCTTTTGAAGGAATGATTTTTACATTACATATTCATGGTATAAACTGTTATATTGATTGTTCTATCTCCATGTAACCAACAAGCTTGTGACTTTTTCTACTGTATTTTGATGCCACATCATTCATTCTGCCAGACCCCTTCCTCCTCCATTGTATATTATTACAATTACCATGTCATATACGATATATTCCCATAACAATTTATGACCCTACAGGATTTTTACTGAAATAAAGACCTATATTATCACATCTCTGCATACAGCCAGTTTTTCTAGTCAGTGCTTCTGTCCTACTTGATTGTAAAAATTACAGGATAATTCAAACTTGATAAGATGTTCCTATGTGAACTCTTACAGCTACACATGTGTGACAATTTTTTTTTTCAACACAGCTCTATTTCAAAGGGTAAAATCTTAAAAATTTTGTTGATAGATTGAAGGAAATTTGTTTTAAAGGTAGTTGAGATGTTAGATAATATTTTGTTTCCTCTTTTTTTTTGCCCACTGGGAGGTAGTCCAAAGCAGACAGTTAGGGCCCAGCACAGACTACTACTACTACTACTACTACTACTACTACTACTACTACTACTACTACTACTACTACTGCTGCTGCTACTGCTACTGCTGCTGCTACTGCTGCTGCTGCTGCTGCCGCTGCCACTACTACATCCTACTGAAGCTCAGAGGTACCTTTCCCTGGGCTCCTCTATGACCCTCATGTGCCGTTGGGCCCGCAAACTTCCAATAGACAAACATAAAAATAATGTAACTGAAGGAACCAAGGCTTCAATTAATGCAGGCTACCACTCTTGTTTCCATCCTCTTCCCTCTTTAATACACCAACACTACTTTACTGCTACCATTGTCATAATTAGCAGAGCTACCATCACTACCTATGCTTCTTTACTTCTATAATATTAGTTGCTACTTAACTCTGGCTGGCAACGGTTAGTGGGGTTTTTTTGGCAGTACCATAGTTTAATTAAATCCATGCATGCTAGTCGGGGTAAATACAGAAGCTTGGATTATGTCTAAGATCAAGTTCCCGTTTATGTTGTATTTTTATGTCCGAGTAATTAGAGTGAGCGGTTAATTATGGGTGTTCCTGGTGTGCACTTCTTCTTCTGTTTCTATCTCTTTTTTTGTCACACTGAAGCTATTGTCTTACTTTTTCCCCTTTTCTTTTCTTTTGTGACCTGATTCTGGTGTTGTACGTCTCTCAGTTGGCCTTTTTCATGTCTTTTGGTAGATAATTCCTAGTCCTAGGTCACAAGTTAAACATACTGAGTACTTTTATCCACAAAGGGTATTTAAAGATCCTTGGTCTTCTTTGACCATTATACTTTTGTGAGTGGTGGCCTGTTTGTTTTTGTTAGTGGATAGCTTCTTTTTTTTTTTGTCTTTGTAAATTACCATCTCTCTCTGTGGCGTCAATTAGTGTTTTGAGAGATACTATGTTTTTTTTTTTAGTAAATCATCCCTCTTCTTTTTGACTTGTTCTCTCTTTTGACTACAGTAGAAAACTGATAGAAAAAAATCGATCAGGACAGTCCAAATGAGTTCTTTGCATCAGCAGTTCTTTATACCAGTCGGGATTTATGCATCTACTCCCTTTATTACGGTACTTTAAAATCAGCTGTTCTTTGTAACCATCAGTTTTGTGGGGTTTTTTTAATATAAGGGTGTGTTTTGTAGGCGTGTTCTGCTGTAATTCCATCATCTTGCTTTCTTCTGGACTCTCATGTGACGTATGCCCCCCCCCACCCCCCCAAAAAAAAAAAGCAAAAAAACTAACACGACAAACAAAAAGAAGACCTAATTGCCAGTGCTCCCAGTTTAACATGATCCAAATAACGCCACAATGGATTTGGTTTAAACTGGAGCCTTCCTTTAATTGGCAAATACAATTCGACTGGTGGAGCCGTATAAACACCACGACCTCCTCTCACGTACGATCGATATCGAAAACACGAACTCAGTAGCGAATGTGAAATGGCCTTCCAAGGTCTTCGCCACCGAAACCAAAAGTCAGGAGTTCGATAGCCAAGAAGGGGATTTTTTTTTTTTTTGTGGGTTTTTTTTTTGTTCGTTTTTGGGGTGGGGGAGGGTCTGTTTAGTAGCCACGTCTTGGTGGTACAGATGTCCTGTGTTTTAACCACTAAAGCCGACGGTGGTGGGTAAGAGCCGCATGAACAACGAAATAGTTCTGGTCAGTTATCTGGTTCGTAGCCATCCAGCACCTAGTCCTGTCAGAGATGGACGATAAACTCAGAGGTCCAATCTGCACGCTTGGCCCTTTGCAGTTGGAAATAGAAAAAAAAATAAGACAAGCGCAATGCCGCTACCAGGGAATGTTTCAAAAGTAACTCCTACCTCACATCCGGCTATACAGTGGTCATGAAGCCTTGAGCCTTTCGAATTGCTCTCTATTTTGTATTACTTCTCTTGATATCATCCATTCTGCAAGTATGCTGACGTTGGTTCTTTTGCCTGTCCATCTCACTTTTGACAGCCTCCCAGAGAATCACGTATTTGCTGCCTCCAGTCGTTTTTCATCAACTTTCCTGTATATCAATGATTCGCAGCCATAAAGTATAACTGGCCAGACAATAAATTTCAAAAATAACATTTTGAGGAAGACTGTAATGAAGATGCATACCCCATGATGACCACTGTATTGTAAGGAAATGTAGAAGGTGAGAGGAGAAGGCGAAGCAGGCCACCGGGGACAATATATGAAGGTTAGTGGTATGGAATTGCAAGAACAGTGGTTTATGCAATTCGGGATAGGAGGAAGTAGAGACAAACTGTGGGGATGAGTGGCATGGCAGCCAACATCAATGCCGATGGTGTTGACAGTTGACAGGTGACAGCATCCGGCACTGACAGTCATACTTGGCACACCCTAGGCAGTCAGCGGAGCTGGTCAGTCTTATGAGGAATATGGGTTGTTGTTTTTTTTTTCTCCAGGAACAGAACTTTCTCTCGTTGGCTGCCTTTCCTGACTCATCGAGCGATGCATTGTATCCAGCACTTCCCAAGAACCAGATCGTTGTGAGGCAACTTATTCCCATCAATTCATGCCCAACATGTATCGGGTTGTGTTTATTATGCTTAGTTAGGTCTTCCATAAATGATACAGGCAGCGAATTATGAGTGCGTGCAGTACTACTCGGACAACTTCAATCACTCGGCACCTGAAATATTGAGACAATTAGAAAAAGAGACGTAATATTGCACTGAGTCCAAATCAAAATATTTTCTGCCCAAACCCAGAGCTTTCAGATCCTGTTCCAGGTTCGAGTAGTATTTACAGGCAGTAAAATGTGCACTGAAAAGAGAAATGAAAGGAGAGGAAGAAACAATCGCTGCAGATAAGCAGCATTGCTTATTGCGTCAAAAATAAAAAAATGTTCGGCAAAAGTAATACGAGTGCATCTTAATGCTCATGGTAACATCTATAACCATAGTTTGAGTTCTGCTTGAGAAGCTTTGCGACAAATCCCCGAGTTCCTCGTCACCTGGGAAATAAATAAGTCGTGTCAGCACCGATACGATACGGCGTCGCTGTGCGTGTGTGTGAGTGCGCGCGCGAGTGTGTTTGAGTGTGTGTATTATGTGTGTGAGAGAGATGTGTGTGTGTGTGTGTGTGTGAGAGAGAGAGAGAGAGAGTGTGTGTGTGTGTGTGAGAGAGAGAGAGAGCGTGTGTCAGTGTGTGTCTGTGAGTGTGTGTATGTGTGTGTGTGTGTGTCTGTGTGTGTGTGTCTGTGTGTGTCTGTGTGTGTGTATGTGTGTGTGTGTGTCTGTGTGTGTCT
>JBCIKM010366066.1:0-11042 GCA_039654465.1 Melibe viridis
ACACACACACACACACACACACACACACACACACACACAGACACACACACACACACACACACACACATACACACACCCAATCGTTATAAATGTTGTGACCTTGAAACGTTATTTATTTATTAATTTATTTGTAACTGCAGTGCTCTCTTTGTACTGCTCTTCCTTATGAAGCTGTCACGGAAGGAATTGAGTCGTTGCTAGCTTTTTGGTTTGTTTGCTTGGTTGTTTGTTTGTTTGTTTGTTTTGGTTTGTTTTGGTTTGTTTTTAAATAACCCTTGTTAGTCTCTAACCAACTGTCACCACATTGAAATGATGGACTAAAGCACCGGATGAGCTGGAAGACCGAGTGGCTCCGTCGGTCTGAATGTCGGCTGGATGTGATTGTCACAGAGAATTAACGCGGATGCGGACTATAATAGGCGTTAATTCTCTGTGACAATCTCAACCAGTTTCCAGGGGAATGAAGGGCCCTCGGGACTTCAGCAACCTGGAATGACTGAAAAGAGGACCAAAAGAGAGGCCATATCTCGCTGAATCTCACGAGAAATGATGGTACGGAAAATGGGACAGCATTCAACACACACACACACGCGCACACACACACACACACACACACACACACACACACACACACACACACACACACACACACACACCCATCATCATCATCATCATCATCATCATCATCATCATCATTGAAGAGTTCTTAGCAGATCTATTTGCATGTCATTTCCTGGAAGGCAGATACCCTGCGGCTTCCTGGTATTCCAAAGGCACAGTAAATAAAATGGCAACGTAACAATGCTCAAAATCCATTATCATGTCTTGTCATTTCATTCGACGACGTGGAAGACAAGAATTTTCAGATAAAATCATGCTTTTAACAGTTTTATATTAATTAACTGTATCTTTATAAAGTTGACAAATAGTGGTGACGTCGCCAGAATCATTTGCCTTATTATCTCCCTTGTTTTCTCGTGGTACCCAGCATGTACATAAAGGTCAATGACTTGAAATTATCCACGCCCCCAACTTGTATCCACTCGCACCACCAATAATTGAAAATAGATCAAAGAAAATACCATTCGTCCAATTAGATTACTTTAATTCGGACCGATCCTTTGCCTGTCTTCATTTCTTGTGATCCAGAGTTTTTTTCCGGCTCCTTGGAGCTACTGGGTCCCGAAATTGCTAAGGCGGTATGAATAGATATGGAGAACAGAACAAAACAATTTCGGTATAGAATGAGCAATGTTTTCTCCGTATAGTTGACAATTTATGGTTTCGTTTACATTTTCACATTTATTTTCTTCATTGGGTTGGGCGTATTGTGCCTTGTATTCTTTGGGATTTTTTTTGTTTTTGTTGACGGCGTTTGTTTTGTTTTGGTTTTGGTTTTTTGTTTTTTTTTTGGTTTGGTTAGGTTTAGTTGAAGTGATTCTATCTGTTTTCTGGTTGGTCGGTTTACTTTCATTATATTAAAACATATCATTCTTCGAAACAAATTTCGAAACCATTTCTCAAAAATGTGCATTTTTTTAAAATTTATTTATCTATTTTTTTTAATTTTTTTTTTTTACAAAATCATGAACATTTTTACAAGTCAATTAAATTTGACTTGTAAATAAAGAAGTATAAACAATATAATTCAATTCATATCATCTGAAGTTTTAAGAACTCAACGGGTTCAAACCTTCGCTTTGTTCTTTTGGAAGTAGAACAGACCTCATCGGAGATCTTATTCTGGACCGTGGAGGTACTGTTCTTGTTTGTTATGTTTTTGGTTTGATTTTCTTTTGTTTGTTTTTTTTGTTTTTTTTTTCATTTTGTTTTTTTTCCCCAACCGATAATATATATATATATATATATATATATATAGGGAAAGGAAGATCAATCACAAGGCTCACAACGCACTCTAAAAAATGATCTAAATAAAGATTGCCGACAACAACTTGAAATAAAAGATCATGGTCAACCTAGAATAACTGCCGAATATTTCTCACGACAGGAACAATCGGACATTCACAACACATGGTGTACAGGAACGTGCCAAAGCTGTTCAGTCTTTAAAAAAAATATAAAAAAAAGGAAATGCCAAAATACAAAAATACAAACTGAATCATAAAGAAAGTCCAATAGAAAAGCTGAAAAAAGGAAATGCCAAAATACAAAAAAAAAAAAAATACACGCTGAATCATAAAGAAAGTCCAATAGAAAAGCTGACGCCGGAAAGGATGCTGGTGTGAGAGTTGAAGAAAGCTTGACAAACACTTCACACAAAAAATTAAACAAGGCTAACTCGAATCAGGAACAATAAGTCTTACATTCCAATACTTTGACCTGAAGGCGATTTATCTAGTGGATGCCAGTCTTGCCACTCCTCACCTAATAGAATATGTCAATGCTGTATGGAAGCAATACATACCTGTACAGGCATTCGAAGGAACACAAAGGAACGTACCAACAACAACAAAAAAGAGTAAAAAAAAAAGAAAAAAAAAGAAAGAAAATAGGAATAACTGGATGAAAGCATATTATGTCAGTGCTCAGAATGTCTTCATAAGCGCAAACGACAAACTCGAACCGAGAGAAAATCACTGGGGAATTTTATTGCGACATGTTGAATCTTAGATGGATTGTACAATTGTTCTATCCACAAGTGGTTTTAGAAAGTATTTCAATAGCAGTTCATTATTTCACAATTTTACCGAGACCATTGTAGTGTGAAACCAAAAGATTAAACATTAAAAAATGTCACTGTGATGTGAGGGTTTGTAACTCTTGGAGTGGTTTGTCAGAAGAAAAAAAGTGTTAGCAGCAGATATTATTATTATTATTATTATTATTATTATTATTATTATCATTATTATTATCATTATTATTATTAATATTATTATTATTATTATTATTATTATTATTATTGTTGTTGTTGTTGTTATTATTATTATTATTATTATTATTATTATTATTTTTATTATTGTTATTTTTTTATTATCATTATTATTATCAATATTATTATTATTATTATTATTGTTATTATTGTTATTATTATTATTATCATTTTATAGATTGTAACTCTCGATCAACTAACACTTTAAAACTATCAGTAGAATCAGAGTTTGTTTGGTTGTTTGTTTTTGTTTCAAACCGAGTATCATTCCAAGTCTCGTTATACGAGTGGATTCTGTATAATTTTGGTATTACATAATCTTTATATGTAAATTTAATATGCCCCCCCCCCCCGCCCCTGGTGAAATTTATTTATTAAAATGTTCAGAAATAGGTTTCATCGATATCGTACCTACCATGAACAATTTAAAACAATTGAATTGGATCCCACCCCCCCCCACCCCCACCCCCACAACCGTTTATATGTAAAGCTTGGCAAATCAAGGTACCTCAATCTCTCCTCATATGTCATAATATACTCCAACCCATGAAGCATTTTCGTTACTCGACTCTGCTCATTCTCAATCCTTATTGATTGCTTTTCAAAACAATGGGCTACAAATGCAATCGCCATACCCCAAAATATTCTTTTAATGTTGATATTTGAATCTGTCCCCACTTTAAAATCTAAAACAGCAACGCTACGTCAAATTGGAGCATCCGAGCATTAAAAATTCAGAGTAAAAATCCAGCGAAGACACAATAAATGTGCAACAACCTTTGTGTCATAAAGACTTGATTGAAATAAGCCAAACTCATTAGCTTTATAGTTTAAGATTGGTAGTTTTTTTTTTCTCTCTCTGTTTCTTCCCGTGAGCAGATGAAGCTTCGGAACTCGAAATGATGAAGGGATGAAGACAAAACAAATATACTCCATGTCGTCCAAGCTAATAAGATATTGACATTAGCTACACGTTACCAAATAAAATCAGGAAGAAATCTTTTTTTAAATAAAGACATCCCAATTTTAAGACATATTATGTTCAAAATCTAAATCCTTTGTAGAGGTACTATATTTTTTTTATTTTCAATGCCTTTTAGAAACATGTTCATGATTTTCATGTTCCAGACACAATTTTGTTTTCTCTGACTTATATTGGTTGATTAATAAAAATGTTAAAACTAAAATGCCTTATCTTTTCCATTAAAACTTAATGATAATGTGAACACATTTTTCTTTATATGTGATGACATGTAAGCAATCAGGAACCAAGTAACAGTTTACTAAGGTTTTAACAAGGGAAAGGCTTTTTTTTTTCAACTTTCATCTTAAAAACATTCATAAGCTGCTTGAATAATGCTAGCTTCTGTGAATGCTGGTGATTGTTGAAGAAATAGGGATCACGGACTAAGAACAATGGAGATTGAGATTTGTTTCTCGATCAGTATTGAGCAAAATTATAAATATAAGGCCACACAAATGACGTCACAATTTATTTGGTAACTTCAGTATATCAAATCAAGCCTTTTTAGTAAACTCCCACTTGGCTTCATTATTGTTTGGTCTTTAAACTTTAAAATAAACAAAAAACAGCAACAAAAACCTTCACAAATCTAAACTGTTTCAAACCCAGAGATTAATGTTTGGATTAAAAGGTTTCCATTTATCATATTACAATAGAGCACTGACATAAAGAACAACTTGGGACAGTCAGAATGAGTGCTTTGTATCCATTATTATATTTCCAGTCAGGATTCATGTATTGACTCTTTATAAGGTGCTTAAAAATCGGTGTGCTTCATAATCTACTGTAATTCACAAACCTGCAAAAGGAAATTGTAGTAATCTGCAAATGCTGCGATGAGTCGATCTACCGCTTTATCTTCTCTTTCATAAACATCAACCAAATCACACATCACAGTGCAGTTATCCCTCTCAAAAGCTATGTTCTTGAGCTCATCTTCAGCATATGAAATAACCTGTCATTAAAAACAAAACAAATTTTCATTCAAATGAGGAACCCCCCCCCCCCTCCAACAATGTCAACATGTAACATTGCATGGTAGTCTAAATGACACATCAACAATGATTTTTGCACAGATGAAATAAAATGGTCATTTGTAAACTTTTTCCTCCATGTTGAGATTTAAAAAATATTTTTCTGCAGCTTCTGATGTAGTCTCAAATGGGAGAGACTCACAACTTGGGTAAATCTATAACCTTTTACAACGACATTTTGACATACCCGTTGATAAATATAAATCCAAAGTAGAGGCTGCTGGAAGCTGGGTCATCACTGAATGTCCTTACGGAAGCTTACATACTCCTACCATGGTATTTTACTTTCATTAATAAATATATCAAATGAGCAATTATGAAATTAGTTTCAAACTTAAATCAATCCTCGATTGATAACCATTTTAGTCCTTCTTTTCTGGCTCAATAAGGCTGAGGATCAAAGTAATTATCAAAATAACAGACTGTCATATTTCATCTTTTTTTCTCTTCTTTATTTTTTAGGAAGAAAGCTTCAAGCAATATCCTGACTACCTTATCTTAGATCAACTATTCAACAAATAATCCTACAAATCACGAAAAATTTATTCTTTCCTAAAAAATTTCCCATACAAACCAACAGGAGTATTCAGCATCACTGAGTCAAAATATATCAGATAGGGGTGAAGGGGGGAAAAAAAGAAATCTGAGACAAACCTTCCACAAGTCTTGTTTATGAATATCTGACATTTTTTCAAAATAGTCCTCTGCAGCTTCTGAGGCAACCTCAAACATCACCTAATGATATGATAGACAATGCAAATGATAAGATAAGATAAGATATACTTTATTGATCCAGCTGGAAATTATATAATGATAATAATAATATATACATAGAATGATTACATAAAAAGATACAATGACAAGAAGCTAGTTAATATTATAAAATCTCTGGCACACATTGTTAGAACAGTTACAATGTATGCATCAACTGTTTGACATATTCCCTTGCTTAAATTATGCAGCTAAGAGGAACAACAAAGATGGTTTGACTATCAATGGTTTGTAAGTTGTACTCAGAAAGGACGTTTTATGTCTTATCATTATTTACATTTTAAAGCAATTGTTGTATGTAAAAATTTAGTTTTATATTTGAATTCATTAATGTATTTAACTGTTTTTAAAGCACACACAAACAAATGGAACCATAGATCTTTTTCAGCGACGTTTACTTCTATTTTTAAAACCTAACTAGTTTGTTTTGAGTGATCTTCAAATATTTTTTGAATCAATGATGTGCCTACTTGTTTTGTAAAAAATGGAGGAAAAAAAGCAGCAACATTAATTACCTCACACAGCACTTTTGTTCCAACAATTTCTGTAGCTCGTATCAAATAATTCTCTAAATCTGAACACACTGTGTCCATTTTGTCAGGTATTTCTATGCCAGTGAAAACTGCTTTCAGTCCTTTTGGCTCCTTGGGTAGACTAGATGGAAGACTTTTGATACGTGGGCTGATTCCATGTAGGGTATGGTGGATGCTTTTCAAAGCTGACAGAGTGAATGCTCCGCTTGTTGACTGATCTGCTTCATCTTTGGCTTTCCTTGTCACCTGACGGCATGTTATGGCAAATAGATTATCCACTTCATTCCACTGCACTAAGAATTTGGGAAGATTATGGTTCTCTGGCGTTGAGAATGGTTTTTCTTTGACCCAAACCCACTCGTCCTGTGATAAATTTCTTTCCAAGTTCATTTTTTAAGATGTGTAGTCCATTGAGAAGTGACAACTGGTGATGTGCAGACAGAAACTTTGGGATCAAGTTCAAAACCCTCCAAAGATATTTTTAGTCAGAACACATGATAAGGAATCCTGGTGAGAAAAGGATGAAAATATAGAAATAATGCAATGCAATATGGCTTTCACATACACAGTTCTTTTATAGGAATTGTCATTACCTGCCTCTTAAGTATCTGCAATAACAGAATGATACATAACCCCCTTCCTCCCCCCCCCCAAAAAAAAAAAAAATCCAAATAAACAACAAAACAAAAACAAGCAAACAACAATAACCCCCCTCCCCCCAAAAAAAACAACAAAAAAAACAGAACAAAAACAAACAAACAATCAATCAGAAAGAATACTGATGTTGGGAATTTATATTGTATAAAGACAAAATGATAAAATAATATATACACACTTCAATGTATACTGTTTTCAGTATGATAAAAATTGTTTGATATTCTCTACTGGTTGGACTACAATTTAATGGAATATTTGATTGTTTTTATACCAGATTCTGTTAATAAAAATATGAATTGTCTTTACAAACTTAGTTGCCACACACAGGACAAAAGGAACGGATCTCTGGATTGCTGCAGGATGTCAAAATCATGGGACAATTTTACACAAATTTCCATTTCTTGGTATCATTCCAACACAATTTTGGGGCTTTTAAAAAAGACATGAGCGTCACATACTTTTCAAAAGTTAAACTCAGATTTATCAAGTTGTTGGGTCACATGACATAACAAGAGGTAAAAAGAATGACAATGAAAGTAATTAATACTATGATAAATCATAAAGTCGCATGACCCGTTTCCTTGAAATAATAAAAGCTCCCAAACATGACCTTAAGACAATCTGAAAGAATGGCAATCATGTTTTTTTTTTCAACAAAAAAGTGAGCATGCATTAAATGTAACTAGATGCTGATATTTACTACGTGGGATCAAGTTCAAAACCCTCCAAAAGTCGTGACCCAATAAGGGAACAGTAACAGTAATCACTGGTTGTAATGACAATCCGTAAGTCAGTGATTTAATATAGTGTCTGGGGGTTAAGTTAAGTTTTCAGAACATATTATTGACACTTGAATTACTTACAATCAGACTGTGACTAATCCTCCACAACTAAACTTATACATGATGAGATAAATCGAAGACCAAGACAGAGATAGAGAGGGCAGAGAGATATATAAGGAGAGAGGGGAGAGAGAGAGGAAGAGAGACAGAGAGAAAAAGAGAGGGGAAGAGAGATAAAGAATACAATAGAAGAAGAGAGAAAGACAAGCATAGAGAGATGGGGTGTATGTTGTATGCCAAAGTGCCTGTGAAAATCTGAGAGGCAAAGAGAGAGAGAGAGAGAGAGAGAGAGAGAGAGAGAGAGAGAGAGAGAGAGAGAGAGAGAGAGAGAGAGAGAGGGAGAAGATGGATCGAGACGAGTAGATCCTAGGCGAGAAGACAAAAGAGGGAAATCCAAACAGCGCGGACGTCCAATGACCGTGTTACGCGCGGACACTTTATATCCCTGTAATGTTAAAGGACGGGATCACACCAAGAAGTCAGATTGCTGACCATGACTGTAGGTTGCTTCTTGATGTTGTTCAATTGATTTGTCTTTTGTTTCCGTTTTTTGGCTTGTTCGTTTCTTTTTGTTAAATTTCATTGCGTTGTGTTTTAGTGTGTTTTTCAGCGTTTTTACTGTTGTTGTTGCTGTTGTTGTTTGCCTTGTGGTCACCATGATATATATCAGCGTTTTGCAACCCTTCAATCTTTATTTTCTGTTTTTTCTCGGAAAGAACAAATTTTCCAGAGAGCTTTGGTCGTTTTAGGGCCCCAAAACACTTGACAGTTATAGAGGACCAGAGAGCTTTCAACCAATTTGTGACTTTAAAAACCGATTTCAACGTTTATTGAAATCTGTCACACCAACGCAATGTGAGAACGTCTTCCCATGCTCCAGGGTTTGACAACTTGTATGCGTTGACAAGAATAGTGGCAACGATGGTCACGTTTTAGTTTAAAGGTGCAACAATTAAAGGAAAATTTTGAATTCATTAGAAATTAATGATGTGATGTTTATTCCGTATGGCTCTCCTATGTTTATATGCCAACATTGGTTGCGTTATGTCAACTCATTTTCACATTATTCAACATCATAATTTCACGGACATCAAATTTGGGCTAACTGCTTAACGAGATCTGTTAGTCTTAAATTGTAGAAAAAAAAATCGTATTTCGCAGTCCATTTTGCTTATCATTCTGATAACCGAGGTGTAACTTCCCTGTAGACTTTAAAGTCACAGTATCTTTTTAATCATTATTATTAAATAATCTTGTCTCTTTAAAATGGACTTCTCTATGCCCCTCATAAAGTATTTTTGGGCAAGAAAACCACCCCCCCCCCCCTCTAAAAAAAGAAATAAAATAAAATAAAAAATAAAAAATTATTAAATAAATAAATTAAAAACAAAACAAACAAAAAAAAACACAGCAAAAAAACCCACAATAAAACAACAAAACAAAACAAACAAAAAAAAAACACAGCAAAAAACCCCACAATAAAACAACAAAACAAAACAAAAAACAAAAACAAAGCAGTTCCTTAAAAAGAACAAAATAAAAAGAAAAAAGAACCGAAGCAACAGCTGCGCATAAGCACCTCTCGGAACCGAACCCGGGGCCCGGAGTCTTGGATTTAGGGGTTGACGAAGTGACCACCGAGTTCTCTGCTCAGTTTGTCCCTGGGACTAACCCCGTTGACTTTCACCGGAATGGGCCTGGTCCGCAGTCCGATGAAGGGATCGATGAGTGGATGGAGTCATCGGCCGTAGACCAGCTGCCCCGACTTTTATCGCATGAATCGCCGTGATGGCAGGACTAGACACAAACAAAATATGTACCAACTGTTGGATATTTGATGAACTTAAAACACTTGGATACGCTAGATCGCGAGGAGTGCGGTCTTTTCTATTACCCCCCAAAAAAACCCCACAAAAAACAACCCCCCCCCCCCCCAAAAAAAAAAAAATCAACAAAAAAGACAAAAAAAAATAAAAAATAAAAAAACACACACAAAAAACAAAAAAACAAACAAAAGCAACAACAAAAAAATCAATCAAACAAATAAAAAAAAAAAGGAAACAACCTCCCCTAAAAAAAACAAACAAACAAAACAAAAACAAAAAGAGATGTCAGATTCTAAGAACACCTCCCTTTTTAACGGTTTGATTTAAATAGTAGTTATAGTTATATACAAGTTCGTCTTTGATCAAAATCAGAGACTTCAGATTCTAAGAAAGCTCCATCATATTATTGTTGTTTTTTGTTTGTTGCTGTTGTTGACTTGATTTGAAGTATTCTTATGTCGTTCAATCTGTCTTGTTTTTTGTTGTCATTTTTCGATTTTCTGTAGTTTGCTGGTTTTGCCTGTTTGTCTGTTTCGTCATTGGGTTTTTTGTGTTTTTGTTTCGCTTTTGTCTTTTTGTTTTGTTTTTCGTTGGTCTGCTGCTTTTTGTTAGTGTGCTTGTTTGTTTTTGTTCTTTCCCCACTTTTTATCTGTTTTAAGGGGGCGTGGGAGGAGGGGGGAGGGGGTTGTAAAGCTGGTTTTACAAGTGGGAGGGAAGTTTCGAAGACCGCCCTGTTCATTCATTCTCCAAGTTGAGCGCTTTACATTATCCCGTCTCGGGCAGAGAACAAACATATTACACTTATTATTTTGACAATACGAGCCGCCTTCGCTCTTTTCAACTGCAAATTATGGCTCCATCCTGGGGAGTCATTAATTAATTTAGCAATACTATCTTTAATGGGATGATCCCTGTAGATAAAATAATTAAAAAAAAAACAACAACATCAACAAAAAACAAACAAACAAAAAACTTGCTTATTCATTTATTTTTCGCCTTAATCTTCCACATGGGAGACACTTCAATACTGCTGGTTGCCATTATTATTGTATTTTTTTTTAAACCTCATATCTCCCGACAAATGGATGACCGACTATTTTCTTGGCCATCTCTGTGTTGTGGGTAACTTCAGAGTAACCTCGTTTTCAACCAATCCCGTCATGCAACTCTCCCACAGAGGGTCAAAGGTCTTCGGTGCAAGCCAAGTGGAGATGGGATCGCTGGGAAACGAGGTCACACCTCCCCCAGAGTTGCTCCAACCCGTTCACTGATATTCAATAATTAATCTGGCCTTCGATCCCATCCAACGATTTCCATCAATCAAACGTATCTATTCCCCCCCCCCCTCTCTCTCTCTATCTGTTTATCTATCTGTCTATATATCTATCTATCTATCTATCTATCTATCTATCTATCTATCTATCTATCTATCTCTATCTATCTATCTATCTATTTATCTATCTAT
>JBCIKM010366286.1:0-11038 GCA_039654465.1 Melibe viridis
GTGAAAGAAAAGAAACAGAAGTAGAAGAGGTACCAAGGACGCCTCCAACCTCAATTCCTCAGTGGACAGACCACTTTCTCAGTGAATTGACAGCAACTCAGAAAGGGTTAAAAAAAGGTGACCACCAGACAAAAACCTTATGATAATACTGGAGATCTGTGTAGGCCCTGGTCAGAAGGGGTTAAAAAAAGGTGACCACCAGACAAAAACCTTATGATCATACTGGAGATCTGTGTAGGCCAAGTCAGAAAGGGTTAAAAAGTGACCACCAGACAAAAACCTTATGATCATACTGGAGATCTGTGTAGGCCAAGTCAGAAAGGGTTAAAAAGGTGACCACCAGACAAAAACCTTATGATCACACTGGAGATCTGTGTAGGCCAAGTCAGAAAGGGTTAAAAAGTGACCACCAGACAAAAACCTTATGATCATACTGGAGATCTGTGTAGGCCTAGTCAGAAAGGGTTAAAAAAAGGTGACCACCAAAAAAAAAAACAACCTATGATCATACTGGAGATCTGTGTCTGCCTGGTCAGAAAGGCTTAAAAAAAGGTAACCACCAAATAAATACCTTATGATCATATGGAGATCTGACACTGAAATAACAAATCTTGTCACAGATTTAACGAGGAGGATGAAAAGTGGCATCTCAAATTCTAAACTTTTCAAAAATTCTACAAAACAGTGACAGACTTTTTTTTTCTCAAATAAAACCCTACATTTTAGCCCTGTGAATACTGTGAACATTTTCTCCCGACCACCAATTTGCTTTTTGCTATTGCTCTTCCGTCCTGACGGAGGGTGCTTATTTCAAAGTATGTTTTATATAACCTATCATGATAATATAGATTGCTGAAGGTATGCTTGCTTACCCTCAAATAACTTCATTGATACAATTTGCCTTTCTGCACTGGTGAGATTCGATCAAAACAGCGATGCCTCCCCAAGAAATATAGATTCTTTCTCTTGGGAAGGCATCCCTTTTTTTATACAGGAATATCACTCTTTTTAAAAAAAATCCAAAAAACAATGACCAGTGTTCATGACTGTATAATGGTCCACAAAGATCCCCCAGGAACCTTCAACCCCCTTTGTGTACAAAGGTACTCTGTCAGTCTGGATTTGACCCTGTGGTTATCTACCAAAAGGCATGAAATAGGGGATGACCAAAACCACAGAGGTCAACGAAAACAGGACGGACAAGACAAGTGGAAAACATAAGACGATAGCTTCAGTGTTTAAAAAAAAAAAAAAAAAAGAAACAGGACTAGAGGTGCCCACCAGGGACACCCATCAACCTCTCACCATAAGGGAGATAAACACTGAGGCAGAAAAGTCAACAGATAAAGATAGAATGAGGGGAAAAAATATGGACGATAATTTCAGTAGATACACAAGATAAGAGCTAATCATGGACTCCCACTCCCACTAACTGCCTGCTTGAAGCAGTGAGAAAAGGGGAAAAAATAATCATAATAAAAATGCAAGCAGACTAGGAGAGCAAGCAATATGAGTCTGTACAATTAAGTTGTAGCTGTTTTGAGATTTGATATGAACTGCAAATAAAATGCACAGGACCGTTCAATCCTCTTTAAGTTTGAGTAAACAGAGCTGCCAAGTACCAAAACTTTTTTTCAGGGATAACCAACACCCAATATCAGGGGCACTAAAAAAATATTATGGAAAAGGAGCTTATGTTTCCTTGTTTGTTTATTGGCAGTTTTAGGCCCCTCAACACATCAGGGTCATAAAGGAGCTTAGAGGAAAGTAAGATGAAAGAATTAGGTAAAAGAGTGACACATGGTTGTCACGGAATTTCCGTAGCACTTGGCAGCTCTGAGTAAACCATCTTTTATGCATTATAACTATAACACTCAACGCAATAGACTCCATCAACAAATCATCAAAGCGTACAATTATTTTCATGAATTTCAAGTTGCAGAACAAGTCACAAGACGGATGAAGACAATCATTCAGCATCACGCGGAGGAATAAAAATTGAAAATAATTTTTTAAGATATGTTGTGAGGGATAAACAAAGTACAGCAACGATTCGTGGATCAATCCGACAAACTGCTGATATCCGCCATGAAAATTATTTTAAAAAAAACAAAACACTCCATTTCACTGAGACACACATTGCATGGAATAAATCATAAGATTTGTTTAGAGTGCCCAGTATGTGAGTGCTAATGGCTAGGATGATAAATCAGTTGAATGTCTATGAGTCGATTTCTTTCGTAAAGCGCCAGTGAGCATTATTGAAATGGATGCTGGTGCTGTAGAAGTTCAAATGTTATGTGCTGTTATATTAAATAAAGAATAACTTTAGCTTAGAAGAAATACAAACTATTCAATTAGGTCGTCCTTAACTGAGAAAATAACAACAAAAAATCATTGGTTTTTGAGAAGAGTACAAGATAATCATTTTTTGAGAAAAGAAGACAAAATAATAAAAGAAAAAAATCACAGAAAAGAATAAAAAGTAATAAAAAATGAAAATTAACAAAATCTGAATCTCAAAGTCTTGATGATCAATATGACAGCATCAGTTGAATGTTTCACAAAGCAGTGACAAAAATTGATAACAATCTTGGAGAAAAATAGTGCAGGTCATGCAGGAATGATGTCATCACACGGTACAAGAAGCTGGTCATAAATATATATATATATAAAATCTCCTCTTTAATTATAAGGAAACTGCTAGAGACTGGAATGTTTCAAAGTCTGCCTGAGTAGTTTTGCATCCAAGGAAAAACAGTTCGTATATATAATATATATCAATATAATTATATCATCTGTAACAATACTAAGCAATTTCAAGGAGAGAATACTCTTATCAAAACAGGAATTTAGCGTTGAGTTAAAAGAATTATCGCCATGGAATGGAATTTCAGTTGACAAAAAAAATATAATAAGAATAAGAATGCAGGACAAAGGTCAATATCTCAGATTTGCTCACAACACAAATATTTTTGCTTTTTCTTTTTCTTTTGAAGGAACTGGAAATCAACCTAAAAAAAAAAAGAAAAAAAGAAAGACATATTCTACAAAGGAGTAGGTAAAAAGATATTCAAAGTATAGAATTTTATATGGGGTGTGAGAGAAATAAAGTTGGACCCCAAAATCAGAGCCATCAAAAAAGATCTTTTAATTGACATAGTTTAAGAAAGAAAGACAGAAAGTTTAACAAAACTAAGCATGTCTAAATTGTACACATGAGAAGTGTTGATGAATTACAGTTCTGGGTTGCTGAGAGATATGCGCTAGTTTTCATGAGGGTTTGGAAAGAGGCCCACAATAGAAATGCAAAGTTCTAAACTAACACGCCCCCCCCCCTCCCTCCCCCCTTAGATCTCAAAGAGATAAACTTCATAACTTTGAAAGATGAACGGCCTCAAACGAGTCCCTGTTTGAATCCAGTGGGACTAACGCATTATCTAAGGGCTGCCATCCACCAGCCGTACCAACGACTTCAGGCAGGGACCAATAATTGAAGGACACAATGCTGGATATGTTGGAAAATGCCAGAACAAAAAAACATTCAAAGATTGATTGTTTTTCAAGAAGAAACGGCTACAGAAATGACAAAAAAAAAAAAGAAAAAAAAAGAGGATCAACTCGTCGTCCATCTCACGAAGGCCATTATGAGCTATTTTGGGTTTTTTGAGATATTTATGTCTCCGAGCTGAGATCAAGACTTTTCTCATGAGAAGAGTCTCAAATCGATACCACCTATTTTTAAAACGGCGGATAAAGCATTGTATGTATTCACGCTCTCATGAAACTTTGGGCAGACGCCATTTTGTGAGATGGACAACGAACTGATCCTAACATCTTCATCTGGGAAGTCATGAGGCATCAATGATATGTCATGCGTTTCAATGTATGTTTGTCCAAGAATTCATGGATACCATGGAAAGCCAAAATATCACTTTCTCTCCTCTCTGAGGCAAGAGGATAGAACAAACAAAAAAAAAAATTAACAAAAAAAACAAATATATATATATATATATATATTACATTATATATACTCAGACTCACATCAGCCAAGCTGACATATATCAAGCACCCATGACAAGATGCTATATCGGTCAGTACCAAAAGATACAAACAGACTAGCAAGAGATGCCACCCCGAAGAGGCTGTTACAAGCACAAACACACAGACTAGCATAGCAATACGTTTCACCTCAGCCCACCCCACAAACATAAAGAAATCTCATGAAGCAAAAACATACCACTCTGCATCTCATGGATAAACAAATATGTACATATTCTATTAAACAAAATTTTTTCCTTTGCAGTGTTAGCTTTTGTACAGCAACCCTTAAAGAATGCATTTGTGAAAGATCAATTGTCTGACTTATCTGCAATTAATGGAGTCCTGTTTTGTTTTGTTTTGTTTGTTGTTTTTTTGTGGGTTTTTTTTTGTCTTTGTTCTTTGGTTTTTTCTTTGTTTTTGTTTTTTGATGTTTTTGTTTTTTTGTTTCTAGTATGTGTGTCTTAATGGATAAGACGATAAATCAGTGGAATGTGTATGAGTAGATTTCTTTTGTAAAGCGCCAGTGAGTATTATTGAATTGGATGCTAGCGCTATATAAATTCAAATGTTATCTTATGTTATGTTATGTTAATTTGTTTCATTTATTGGTGGTTTCAGGGCACCATGACACACACCAGGGTCATAGAGGCGCCCAAGAGGAAAGCAAGATGATAGATTAGGTGGTGAAAAGAGCAGATAGGCCTTGGCCCTGCCAGAGACATTTTCACAGAGAGATGATTGACAGATGGAAAAAACATCATAACTCACAGACATCTCACAAAGAGATGATGATTTGCAAAGACAAAAAACATCATCTCCCAAAAACCAGAGTAAACATTCACACACAGAAAAGCACAACAGGCAGGACGCAGACCATCAAACAGAACACAAATTACCAGTGTTAATATGTGTGAAAAAAAAGCACTAGAGAGAGAGTGCTAGAAAATGTAAGATGATAGTAACATACATATTGAACTCGTCCATATCAAATAATATTATATCACAGTTCTCCCAGAACTTCTTTGGGAAATATCAAAAAATTTAAAGAAGAAAAGAGCAGCAAATGACTGAACTCTCTCTCTCTCTCTCAATGCCTAAGCAGCTGCCAAACAGGAACAGACCAAAGAGACAACAAGGCTTTAAATCAAACAAGACTGAAAACCTCTCTGATCTTTATGTCATAGAATTCTGTACCCTCACTTTCATCAGTGTTTGCTATTTAAAAAAAAACAAACAAAAAAAACAAAACAATTAAAATATGTTATTTTCAAAAAGGGCAAATTTTGATTCTAACAAAAAGGTCCACTATCAGAAAGAAAAGCTTTTGTTTGTTGGTTAGTTTTTGGGTGGTTTTCGGGCACCACGACACACAAGGATCGTAGAGACACCAAAGAGGAAAGCAAGATGATAGATTAGTTCAAAGAACAGATAGGCTTTGACTCTGCCAAAGGGAAGCTTTTCTTTACAATACAAACTACTTTTGTGCTTCGTAAGAATTTCAGCAATTTTTCACAGCTCTCATCAGAGATAGGAGAAGTAAACGGAAATGAAGAAAGAAAGAAAAGACATGCTACAAAAACTATAAATGCAAAAGCCTTGCCTCTGTGATTCTTATGGCTACCACCTGATAGCTCAAAAACTTTTTCCTTTCAACTTAAATTTTTTTTCATCATTTACAGTTAAGTGGAAATTCACAATTTGTCACAGAAACTTTTAACTAGCATTCAAATCCTGTCTTACTCCAGCAATTGAGGCACACGTTTACAGGAATAAATCTCAAAGGAGCAATGCTAAGCCTGGTAACTACAAGGATAAATAATACTGGAGAGTGGCAACACGTTTGTTTTGTTATGTTCGTGTTTAAAATGCCTGCACCCGTTTTTTGTTCTTTTTCTCTACATCCCAAATCATCAGAGGCAGTGCTTGTGTGTCCGTGTTCCTACTCCTTTTCCTCCTCCCCCATATCCTCCTGCTTCCTCCTCCTCAAAGATCCGGGTCATCCATGAACTCGTCCCCCAGAGGGTCAGTGTCCTTGCGAGAGTAGTGCGGCTTCTTGACCCGTCGCTGCATGCCAATGCAGGTGAAGATCACGCCGAGGGCGACGCCCAGCACCAGGCATCCAACTGCTACACCCGCCACTGTATCTGCAAAGGGGGAGTAACATTTCACGTTTACATGTGAGCTTCGTTAATCTGTTTGTTACAACGGGATAAAAAGGGGGATCAAGAATCTAAAGAACTTTTTCCTCTAGCAGGCAGTAGGTGTTTTCTACTTGTAAATAACATTACACCTTTACATGTAGAGCTTTGTTAATCTGTTTGTTACAACGGGATAAAAAGGGGGATCAAGAATCTAAAGAAGTTTTCCCTCTCGCAGGCAGTAGGTGTTTTCTACTTGTAAATAACATTACACATTTACATGTAGAGCTTTGTTAATCTGTTTGTTACAACGGGATAACAAGAATCTAAAGAACTTTTTCCTCTCGTAGGTAGCCAGTATTTTCTGCTTGTAGATAAACTCAAAGCTTTAACAAGAAATCATTGAGTACGATCAATGTATTTTAAATATAAAAAAGAAATTTAAACAATTTAAAAATAAAAAAAAAGAAAGAAAGATAATGAAAGAGCAAAATACCATATGATTCATCATAAGATAACATTAGCGTTGTTTGTTTGTTTAGTGGTGGTTTCAGAGCTTTATCAGCAGAGGGAGGTTGTTGATTTTAGACATAAAATATCATCTCTCAAACAACATTTTGATGCCTCAGAGAAAGCATTATTCGGTAGAAATTCTGTTTTGTTTTTTAAATATTAATCATTTTCTTTCCTAGGATACGAAAAATAACAGAAAAAAATCCTACCTAATGAAAGTAGGCATTAAGAATAATTTTAACTTCCATCATGTGCTGAAAGTGACTTCCAGACTGCCACTATTTTCCCCCTTCCACCCCTCTTCTCTCTCTCTGTCTCTGTTTCTCTCCCTCTCTCTATGTATCTGACTGTTTCTCTCCCTCTTTCTATGTATCTGACTGTTTCTCTCCCTCTCTCTGTGTCTCTGTCTGTTTCTCTCCCTCTCTGTCTGTCTGTATCTCATTCCATCCGTGTCCAGGACCAGCCAGCTCCTACCGCCCCCCAATGTACTTCACTCATCAGCACAGTGCAGGTTCTGCTTGGCAGAGGTCCTGGCAATGGTGTGGAAAAATTTGTGGACTCTCCCCCCCCCCACCCCCTCTCTCTCGCCTGATCCCCCTCTCTTCCTCCCTCCCCTGATCCCGCTCTCTTCCTCTCTCCCCTGATCCTGCTCTCTTCCTCTCTCCCCTGACCCTGCTCTCTTCCTCTCCCCCACTCCTCTCTCCTTCCATCCATTTTTATACAGAGGAACATGCTTATAAAGCAAACACTTACAAAGAACAGATTTTGAAGTATCTTATAGTGCATAAATACATAAAATCCTGACAGATATAAAGAAACCACTGATATAACAAACCGATTTGAAAGGTCTCCGTCTGCTCTTTTTAACCAGTGTCCTGATGTACTTGACTCACCTGCACAGTGCAAGCTCTGCGTGGTGGGGGTCTTGGCGATGGTGTGGATGTACTCGTGGGCCAGCCAGGACCACATCAGCTCCTCATTGGCCAGCAGGTTGGGGGAGGAGGACGGGGTCAAATCGCTGCCGTACATGATGGCAATACCTGGGGGGCGGACAGGCAGAACAGTTAGGCTGTTAGAGTGGACTGTAGAGGTTGTTCTGTGGCGCAGTCAGTAAGGTATCAGACTGCGTTTGATTCCTGCCGCGGCCACATCATGCTAACCACAATGTGGCTGAAACCCTTGGGTGGCTGTCCCAGTCTTCCCTTGGGAAGATACACACATTGATTAAAGCCAGTAGAACATCCTGTGCTTGTCCACACTGAGTCCCCTGAACAAACAAAAAGACTCTGAACTTGCTCCATACTCAGTCATAAGTATAAAAATATTTCAACTTTAACAAACCCTGTATTGAGTTAAGTTGAGGCATTTCTGTCTCTTTGAAACAGCAGTGTGGATGTGTTAGATCCATGGGGAGTGAAAAAGTGAAAAAAAAAAAGCTAACAGTTTATTCGATTTTCTTCCCTTCTTTTTCCCAAACACTTTGCTTAAGGATTCATGAAAAACAAAGAGAGATACCGGTAACAATTTTATCATAATTTAATAACTGACACATGACATTGGAAGAGGGTTTGGAATAAGGACATAAGATTAACAGGGGTGGGAAAGAAACTTTTTTGACTTTACCTTTGAATTTGAGTTCATTGACCAGTCGGTACTTGCTCTGCAGACTCTTCTGGTCCTCAAACCACACCTGGTGGCTGACGGTGCCGTTCTGAAAGCATCAACAGGGGCCGCGTGGCCCACAAACAAGGTCAAATATTGTGGCTTGAAATCTTTGAATTACATAATCAGGGTTGCCAAATGGTTTATAAAAAAACAAACAAACTAAAAACAACTGGAGCGTAGTATCAAAGCAAAAATAAGCATTAACTTTTGATGAATAAACAATTCTTTTTTAATCTAACAGGTTGAAAAGGAAATAACGGGAAAAAGCCGGATTATTATCATAACTATTATTATAATTAAACCATTCCTGGGAAAACACCCAACCTTCCTGTATATTCTCCTTTCTTTCTATGGCTTTGACTCATCTCTACACAAGGTCTCTACCATTTTTTCTTACTGCAATCTATTTCCAGTGTCAGCTCCCGCACTATTATTTCTTCTTACCTTGTAGTTGAAATATGGGGCGTTGAAAATGACAGCTCGCTTGCGTTCATTGTAGGCCAAGGCGTGACTGCTCAAAATGTCACCATGGGAGACCTTGACCCTCTGGCTGTAGTCGCACACCTGAACACTGGTGTCCCCGCTGCCGTTGACTGTGTGCGTGTCCAGGTGGCAAAACCTTCCACTCTAGGACAAAAAACAGGTTCAATATCAGGTCAACTTAGTTGTCACAGTACAAAGATCACAGGCACTACAGAAATCACCATCCTTACACATCTCGACCATTAAGGGAAAGAGAGTTTTAGTGTTATTTTTAAACTGTCCCAAAACAAAACAAAAAAGCGATTGACAAAAAGTTCCCCCTGGGTGCAGACCCGTGTTGTAAAATAACCAATGGAAAACTTGTTGTTTAAGAAAAGAAAAATTAATAGGCATGTGAGTACGAGTTCATGAAATTTTTCCATCATAATCAATTTATCACAAGGGTGGGGAGTAGATGGGACAAAAAATCAACAAAGCACGACTGAAACCACTCCAGCACTAACAATAGTGAGGTTTTTCAACACGACAATTCTTCAAGATTAGCAATTACAAATGCTGAAAAGTCATCAGAATCCCCATCGCTGTATCACTATTCAGTCAAATGCTTTGAGAAAGAGCTAAGCAGCAAAGACCAGTCTTCTCAAGCAGAGGAAGGAGGTTGTGTGCCAAGCACACCCAGAGACTACACACCGGCATCTGGTCGGAGCATGTGTAGTCATAGCCATGCCACGACACACCCAGGATCAGCTGACTGGAAGGGATGAGGTGTGCGTTGTACTCAGTGATGCCTGCAACATAAAGAACAGGACAATTTTGAGTTTTATGCATTAACTAAAATACAACTAACATGATTTGACTTCTTTTTTTCGTGTCCATGATGATTAAAAATTAAAAATCAGTCGTAGAAAGTAAATGACAGAATAAGAACAAGATTTAACTGAAAAAAAAAAAAAGAGAACACTACTGAATTAACAATAGAGACATAAGAAAGACGTTGATTATAAAAAAGGACTCATTATTCTTTAACTGTAACTATATTGTAAAGGCCAAACAAGCTACAATGTGACTGTGTTATAATGATGGTGATGAAGTTGATGATGATGTTTGAGTATGTTTAAGTGTTGTATACTTAAGATATTTTTTTAAAATTAATAGCATTGATGTGTTACCAAAATTAATTAGCCCTATTTGGGGACAATAAAGATACAATAATTATTATTATTATTATTATTATTATTATTATTATCATTATTATTATTATAAGATAAGAAATGAAATGCTTGAAGGGTAATAATATCTTCAAAGTCACAAGTGGCAATGTGAAAGGCTTCCCACTGTACAAAAGAAATTTTGAGAGAGCACAGAGGTAGCTTGTTTTCAAAGAAATAGAAAACAATGAAACTAAAGACTTTCAAGTCAGTTTTTCATCCTTAACAAAATCAAACTCTTATAGAAAGCATTACATACTTCATTTTGTATGGTTGAAAATGGTTCTGATGGTGAGCACATTTAAATCTTACACACTACGTCCTAATGGAGATGAATGTAAAGCTTAGAGGTCCCCCTGTTTGTAGACAATGTTGTCTCTGTGCAAAAGAATTGTATTGCAACTAACGGGCTGCTTGTATTGCCACATTTTTTATTTTACGTTGGTTGTCTGCCAGGGATACGGTGTTGTAAAGCAGTTAGAGCATGGTGATGACGGTGGATGGGCGCTACATCAAAGTCCCTATTTTTTATCTTATAGGGTGCCCCCCCAAACATGTCTCAGACTCTACAATGACTCATTACTCGGTTATGACTCAAAGAATTCAATGGGAATTGATCATAATCATGTGACAACCGTCCTATCTGTAGAAAAGTGCAAACTTTCAAAGAAATCGATGCCTAATTAGATTAGTCTGCAGTCAGTATTTATTCATGGCTGGGTCAACAATACTGGCAACTCTCTTTTTTTAGAAGGGAGGTGAATGGACTCCATACAACAAAAATAGCAAACTGTTCAGAGAACAGGACCTCAGCTAGTTCATATAATCAATCAATCAATCAATTAGCCTTCCGCATCCCAGTCATCCGACAAGGACGCCTCGGCAGCTTTTGTCATCTCAGACACCAGCACCCCCCACTTGTCCCTGTCCTGGGCCAGTTATGAGAGCCGCTTGAGGTCTTCTGCTGATGCCATGTGGAGGCTTCCG
>JBCIKM010366396.1:0-11038 GCA_039654465.1 Melibe viridis
TCTCTCTCTCTCTCTCTCTCTCTCTCTCTCTCTCTCTCTCTCTCTCTCTCTCTCTCTCTCTCTCTCTCTTCCCATCTGCTAATTGAGAGCCAAGAACGCTGGGCGTAGAGCGGGGCCTGCATGTACAAAAGACACTGTCTCTACTCATTTTTCGGCACAGAACTGCACAGCAATTGACTAGATGGGGAAAGAGGGAGAGGGGAAATATGTACTATGTACTATGACTACTACTACCAACAGTCAACACGACATTCCTCCAACATTTATTCCCTGGGAAGAACAAGGCAACTCTTAACCACCCAGCACTCTTTACTGGGCATCTGAGTCCCATTCATGTAATAATAGGGATAAGCATGCTTGTGCCGGTATCGATACGTGCTACCTTGAGCTAAAGAAGAGCTCTTCCGATTCAGAAAGTCTGTCTACAGGGTGCAATTTTCTAGTTCATTGTATTTGTCAAAGGTAGCTATTATAATTTTTCCAAGTGTCTGTCTGTCTGTCTTTTACCAAACTCCTCTGCTCTCTGTTGAGCAATCTTTGCAAACGAGGTCTCAAATCAAAGCTCTCACTTCGAGGAATGTCTATGGGGAATTTCATATTAATTAAAAAACGGATAATAATTCTCCATATTAGTAAGACAGAAAGAGAACAAATTTGGGACACCATCACAGTTGTTGGTGACACAGTTTCTTGCCACAAACGCCACGTGACAAGAGGATGGCGGCCACTTGGACGAAGGCAGGGAATGGGGAGGGGAGGGGGGGACATAGTGGATTTGAGACATGAGGGAAAATCAAAACATAGTTTGGAGTTAAGTAGCTGAGGCTGCTACGGGTTTCTTGGAAAGGAAAAAAACTTCTGAGGGATTTCCAAAGTGCTTTATAACTGTCAGTTCTTCGTATGTATTCTTTAAAATGCATTATTTTTTTTATTGAAGCAAGAACAAGAATTTGATGACAGGAAATTGTGCTTTGTATCCTTCATAACTCTATAATCTTGTGCTTTATAAATGTGCTCGACTGTATTCAAGCTTGAGGATCTTGGCATTTGTATCCATTATCTATTTTCAGCCGGACTGTTTTGGCAGAGGATTTGATGGTCCAGGTTCACAAGGTGCTGTTTGCATGGTGTACGGTCTGAATATGGATAAGATGAACTGTGAGAGAATCTTCAATTTGTTCTGTCTCTATGGCAATGTTGTCAGGGTATGTATAACAAAAGTTTTGTTGGGAAATGACTAAATGCTTTGATTATAACCTTCACTTGCCAAGCTTTTTGAAAGATATTTAGAAAAGTGGGTACCACATGCCACCAACTCAGTTTAAAAAAAGAAAGAAAATAGTCTGCCTGAGCAGGAATCAAGCCCTTGCCAGTTTAAGTACAAGCCGGATCGTACAGTGCTAACATGCCTCTGACAACAATGATATATATTTTTTAGATAAAACAACACCTTGCTATATGCCTACTCAGAGATACGTGTCACTACAGATTTAACAACAGGCAAGAAAGCAGGTAGTCGATGAAAATAGGGAAGATAACAGGTAACTTAGTACAGTAGAATGATAGTGTGGTAGAGTCCTTTCATTAATTTACCCTTTTCTGTACATTCTGTGCCACCTGCCATTTTACATAACTGCACAGTGCACAACTAACCCTATCATGGTCATGGTTAAGGAATTAAATCTCGTGTCAGGGAAGTTTGTCCACCATTGTGGAAAGTAAAGATAATCTTGGGTGTAAATGTGTTTTAAAAGTGTATTTCTATCATATTATCACCTGTGATCTCAGCAGCTCCTTTTCAATGTTGTCAGCCTTCACATTTTACAGGGATCATGCATTTATAAAGTGGTTCAAAAAGTGACGTCATAATGAATAAATTAACTAGACGATGTTCACCAGTCAAACTATGACATAAAAATGAAAGTGAATACCTGGGCCTTGGCAGAAAACTGGGGCTTTTCATGTTTCTTGGTTGTTCAGTTATTCCAATTATAAATTTGAGTATAATAAAAAACACCCTGTATGTTTTAAACTTAATGAATGCTTTTTGATTGCATTCCTTGGATAAACAGCAACTGTTTATATTTCAGGTCAAATTTTTGAAGAGCAAAGAGGGCTCAGCCATGGTGCAGCTTGGGGATCCAATATCTGTGGAACGTGCCATTGCTAACCTCAGCAATGCCTATTTCTTTGGAAACAAACTTCAGTTGAGGTATGCAGGAACAACAAAGAGTTGTTTTTTGTTTTGATCAAATTATTCTAAGCAGCAAAATAAAATCATCACTCAAACTGGCATATTGGTCCATATTGGACAAAATGTAAAACAAAAGATTTATGGATTAGTCTCATTCTCCCAATATGTCTCATAATATACCGCTATCTTATGAAAATATTTTATCCAGGAGCAAAATTACCAGCCATCTCGCTGCATTTTGTGAGATGATATTTATTTTTTAATGTGAATCATATCTTTTGTTTCTGGTTTGACATGTTCTCTCCTTCAACTAATTTTATCGTCTTACTTTCCCCCTGGGCTCCAATGACCCTTGCATGTTGTGGGCCCTAAAACTACCAATAGAAAAACAAAATTGTGGATATGAATTTTAAGAATTCAAATGGTATGAGCACTGTGTCTGGCATCCAAAAGCAAACTGATCAACTATCCCTCATGCAGAGTTGCCAACTCTCACGACAATAGCAGGAGATTCCCGAAAAATTAGCTAATCTCACGCTCTCACGAAAATGGATCCATAGGATTGACTTGTGGCGATAAACAATTAATCAAGACATCATTCAGCCTTGGGAGTGGGGAATAATTAAACATCTTTCTGAAAATGTAGAAATGATAGTTTTAAATTGTTTTTGATTGAAGTTTGGGTATATAAGATGATTTATTACATTTTACCACCTCCTAGACACTACCAGGAGTCAGTGGTTGCGATACAGTGATTTTCAAAATGGTGGCCATCGAGTGCAAGCCACACTTTGATGTTGAATTTTAGGTTTTCTGAAGGATATTGTAATAGGTGATAATTTGTTTTGAATGGTTTAAATTTCCTTATCAATATTCTGTAGTTTTTTTAAAGTAATACTCATAATTGAGAAAATAAATAAATGTTTATTATTCTATATGCATAAGCAATAACTCTGAGGGTTAAGTTGATGCTAATGTTTTTAGATATGAGGCACCATCGTGCCTTCGGTTCCTCTGTCCTATGTCATAGTTTTTCTCACAAATAAAAAAGTCAAATCTCCCGTTTTTTACAAAAAAATCTCCCCCTAAAATAATTCTGGGGTTGGCAACTCTGCTCATGTTTTCACTTAAATAAAGTTTCTTTGTTTTTTCTTTATTTCTTTTTCTTTTTTTCTCTTTCTTCCCAGCATGTCAAAGCAGGCATTCCTGCAAGAGGTTCCCAACCCTCATGAACTTCCAGATGGTACTCCTTCCTATAAGGATTTCATGGGAAATCGCAATAACAGATTCACCAACCCAGAAGCAGCTCAGAAAAACCGTATTCAGAGTCCAGCCAAAGTTTTGCACTTTTTCAATGCACCACCTAATATCTCTGAAGGAGAATTGAATGATGTAAGAGTTATGATATTTGAAACGTAGTTTTTTTCTTCTAAAAAGAACAATCATGGGTCTTAATTTTCCACTGTCATATCTCCATAACATAGATAACACAGGGATTAAAGGTTGTAAAAACAGAAGTCATCTTTGTTTATTTGCATGTTGTATACCCTAATGAACTCAATATTACTTTATTGATGGCTTTGTACAGAAGATGGAGGTTGATCACCCTGAGATTCCCCCTTTTTCAAAACTTGGGAATTGAGACCCATGTAAAAGTACTCTCTTTAAATTATAAAAAGTTCTGGCGATGTATAGAAGACATACCCCCCCTTGAGATTCCTCTTTCTTCATTTTTTATTCTGATTCTTTTATTAGAGAGGATGGCTAGTTTTCTTCAATGGCTTTGAAATTTAGAGAAATTTTGCACAATCATATAATAGTGATGCTTTTTTTATTGTGCCCATCCCTGGTTGTCACAATAAGCGCTTAACAACACCATATTCCTTTTTGGGAGCTCAATCTTTCTCTGATATAATTCAGGTAAGTTTGGTAAAATGCCTTTTCCAAGACGCAACAATTGCTCAATCAGGAATGGAGCACCTTTTTCTATACATCAGTCTGAATTTTTCGCTATATAGCAGCTTTCCACTACTGTCAGGTCCTCTGCCATGTCTGAGTTACTGAAGGATTTGTTCACTATCGGTATGTTGCTCGGAATTGTATGTAGTTAGCACAGATTATAGATTGTGTGTATAAAAACTTTGTGCATTTAAATGTACAGGAGGTTGGTTTTTTTATGCTCCGATTTATAATTGGAACAAAGAAAAAAAGCAAGAAAGATAGAAAGCTCCAGTTTTCTGCCAAGGCTTAGGTATTTATTGGCTTTTTGTGTCATACCAGTTTGACCAGTGCACATCTTCTGGTTGATTTGCTATGATTTCACATTTTGAATTTTGTACATCTGTGAAGCAAGTGGCACACCATCTAAACAAACTGTGCTACTTGATGATGACATTGACAAATTCAAAGTTACCTGACTCACGGCCACATACTAAAGACCATAGAGCTAACAAGAGAGTACTGTAAGCATGCGACACCTCCCAGGAGCAAAGATCATTCGGGCCTGACACAAGAACCTGGTTGAGTTGGCCAATGTCAGTGGAGTACTAAACAAGTGAGCAAAACATCACCTGGCACCCCAAGCCCATCTGACACCACCCGTATAGTATGACATGTATCCATTTTCTCAGCCTTATAAAAGACTTACCCACTTGAATTAGGGATTCAAGGACACTTCAGGAACAGCACAAATGCCTAAAAAACACCCTCGTTGAGAGCTGAGTTCATGACTGCAGATGCTGGTAGAAAACAACCACACATTGAGCTCTGATCCAATGTCCAATTTATGCAAATTCAAATCTCAAAAAGTTTTCTAATCATAAGCCTATTCTTTTAGAAATGCTTTGAATATATATAAAGCGTGCCAAATATTGTAATAAGTTTAAAAAAAGTTACAAGCTTTTGAAATTATATAAATAAAAACCAAGATGGCCGCTGTGATCACAGCAACCATTTTTTCCCCCCTGCCAGTATTCAAAAGAGCTGTTCATGTCACTTATGTGTGCACAATATCAACTCATTTGAGCTGTAAATAAAGAAAAATTCGGGTCAAGGTTTAGCCCCCACCCTTAGCCTCTAAACAAAATGCCAATTAATTCCTGTTACCTTTCAAGAAGAAATTTCTGGCTGCCTGTTCCTGATTTTAAGTTATTCTAATTTAAAGTTGGGCCATTATAATAATAATAAAAAAAACACCTGGTATTATACCCTAAGAAACTACCAGTTAATTGTATACAAGTAAAAGAAATAAAGAATGCAGTAGGGTGTTTGATCACACAAAGAAGGGCATGAGTTTATTAGCCAGCTGATAGGATAAGATGCTCTATCCCACCTACTTAGGACTTGGGGTGGCTCTCAACTAGAAAATGAACTGATATATTTTACTGTGCATGGAACAGCCTTTCGGATTGAGAGGTGAACACTGCACCTCCATGCCACCAGAAGTGACAGTAGACTAGGAAATGAGTTGAAAAATTTTCACTGTCCATAGGACTTGAATCCATGACCTTCATTTCATAGGTGAGCTCCTAACCTCTCTGTCACGTACCCCCTTACCTATTGTGAGTTTATGAAACAAATAAAAAAAACCAAATGACCCAATCTATTGAAGGTACAGGATCACAGAGACATTCTGTGTCACTTAGTCAGCATGGATTTCAGATAATAGTAAAAGTGGTGATTGATATTGGAACACAATAGAAATCCCCTATAATATGAGGAGGTATGAAATCTCAACAGAGAGATCATAAATACTGAGGGTAGCTATTTTTCAATAGTCTTGTTTTTTTTTTTTTTAAAGATGTTTTTGTCTGCTTTTGATCCCCCAGATTTTTGAAAATGCCATCGGAAAAATTCCAGTCAAAATTAATCAGTTTCCATCAAAAAGTGAGTAACCTACAACTTCATCTTCTACCAAATGAACATTTCTTTGCAATTTTTATGTTTCTGTGCTTTTTCAAAATGGGATTGTGGAAAAAATTTCAAATTTCGGATACCAAATTTTACACACTATTTTTTCTCTCTCCACATCCCAAGAATTTTGCTCACCTTCAAATAAGTCTGCCATTACTGAGTCAGCGTGAGTGACCCTTTTTTTTAAAATTTCGAAACCGTGTATGACCATCCAGGACAGGCTTGGCATTGACTTACATAGATCAGATTAGCAGACCTGCCAACCATCCTGGTTTGGGGTATCCACTGCTCCCTCACTTATGTCTTCCCATTACCATGGGGTATTTATACCAATAATAAACAAGTGCATATTGCTTTTGTATTGCTCGTTGGCCGAGTTTTAAGAGCATTTGATAGATTTGGAACGCTTCCCTATGAACTCCTGATTAATTGATATGACCACATTGTTTTTGTTATGGTTGGTTTGTTGCACATACATACTCTGTAAGGAATGATCTTATGAGAAGAATCTATGTCCTATTATTGGACCTTCTGTCCAGGGATGGTACCTGTTCTGGTTTTCCTTAACCTCCGTTTCAGCTAAGAAATTGCAAGAGAAAAAAATTCGGCCCACACAGATTTCTATCACATGAAAACTCTTTGTAATCCAGCTTTCTGTAGGCTTCATCCGGGTCAGTAGAAGAGGGTATCATGAATAATTGGTCAATGGTTCACAATTTCTATGAAAACAGTGGAGCTTATTGACTGAATATCAGTAAATGCTTATAAGTACCGATCAGCCTGACTTACGATCTTATTGAACGTTTGATTTCTCTGGAATGCCTTAACAAGAGAATCTTTAAATTTTTTTCTAAATAAAATAACGCTCTTGAATTTAACTGTAAAGGTTGTGAAATGTGATAATCAGTTTTTGGGTACTCAAGATATTTACATAACTCAGTGTCAGTTTGTTTGCAATAGCTGCTTGTAGCATATATTGTGGAAAGTGAAGATGACCATACCTTTAAAAATTAGTAGTCTGGGCTGAATTTTGTAGAATTCTGAAATAAAAAATGCATTTCTTATATTTTTTCACTTAAAATATGAGCTTCTAACATTGATGTCTAGATGGTTTTCACCATGGTGGCCAGTTTTTATTACAAAAATTTTGGTTTGCTGTGCAAAAAACTGGGGGACAACTTATACTTAACTCTTTAACGGGCATCAGACGGTGCCACTGTCCGATGGATTTTCCCGTAACAGGGATCGGACGGTGGGAGCATCCGATGATGTGGATCGTTTGTCGTGGAAATAAAACCCGTTGGCGTTAAAAATAGATTGATTGCAAAGGTCATATCCGATTTTTTACGTCACTGGATTCGAATCAAAACCTAAACATTTTCAGCTTTTGTGTGTTTTTGTACAAGTTTTTTTTTCTATAATTTGGAACCTTTTGTGTGTCTCTATTTCCTGAGATACAAGAAGGCTTGAAAATATGATTTGTCTGAGCGATTGCGGACAATAAACAGTCAATGCGAGTTCGAGTTTGTTTCTAACTTCAATCGGATGACCATAAAGTGTGTTCTGATACTAGACTCGATACCAACAGTGAATACTGAGTAGTATTCTGGAGAAAATTTTTTGTTGTTCTCTCCCCCCCCCCCCCTATTCTAGCTACTTCTCAACAAAATAGTTGACTCATAAATTTCATTTAAAGTATATGTAATTCATCTTTTAGATGATTTTATTCCCTTTCAAATGGTATACAACATGATTCATAGGCATACACAGGCCGTAAAAACAATTATCTTGGAAGTACTCTCACTTTGCTGAGCAGCCGAAAAAAATTCCTGGAAAACCTGAAAAAAAATCCCCGTTAAAGAGTTAGACCAACTGATTTCCTATATTCCGTTGAATAGAAGATAGAAGTGTGGCTGTATTTTTTTTTAAAGAATTATATTCTTTGGCTGTCAGTTTCAACTTTTTTTTTTTTTTTTTTTTTTTGAGGCTGTCCATTCTCAACCCTGTATGACAAGTCAATGAAAAGTCCCTACTTTTTGGTGAATCTTTAAGAGCTTTTGCACCCTTTTTTGTAGGGAATCTGGCGTATATATATGGTGCAGGGGGAAGTTGTGGTAAATCGGCTCATTGATCTTTTTCAATGAACAGAGACCACCTAGGCAATAGCAACAATTGTTTGGCTTAAGATCGACTAATACCCCTTGGGTATTGCACATTATGCCACGCAAGATTAGGCACAGTGGACTGATCATCTGCCTGTCTTCATTTCTTGTGATTCACTGGGTCCTGACACTGCTGAGCCAGTATGAAGGTTATGGATAACAAAACAAAAAGTTTTTGAAGGATTACTGAGTGAAAATTGTGGCAAACCCTAGACCATATGATTATTTAGTCTTATTAAACCTTTCTTTTATAGTGAGGGATGAATATTGTGCATGGCTTTGGGTCTCTCAATCTAAAGAGCAACTGAACACAACCTCCCACTTCTCAACTAGTGTAACACCACTAAAAAAATTTCTTAAACACATAAAGAGTGTTAGTCTGGAGAAGAAAAAAAAAAATTATTCGCAGAATGTTGCAGGACTAGTCTATTTTTAGCACCATGAACAAACCCTTGGTACCTTTGTGGGAGGTTCTGTAGCTTGTATGTGCAATTACTAGAGACAAATTTTTAGTTGGCTCTCTACAAATTGACCCAATTTTTATCTTTATCTTGTAATTCTATATCCTAAGATTTATCTTTTGCTCTTTTGTAGCTGAAAGAAGCTGCACTGGTTTATTGGAGTTTGAAAACAAGCAAGATGGCATTGAAGCGCTTATTATGGCTAATCATACACCTATCTCCAGTCCAGGTATGTGAAAAGACATTTATGGCGGTTAAACCCAGATTGTATTTCTATTTGTCATCCTTGATTAAAAAACAAGCTCTAAGTGAAAAATATCCCACATGCTGGGGGTTGAATATATGGTTTTGGATCCCTTTTTCATCATTACTTTATCATCTTCTCTAATCGAATGTTGTGACTCCTAACAGAACATAGTAGTAATTGTCACATGAGGTGGTGATTTGGCAATTGACGAAGGTCGTCAAGATACATCACCCCATCCCCTCAACCACTCAAAGCCTTTGAGCATTGCTGGAGTGCACTCTATCAAACTCTCCCTTTGTTTTTGTTTTTTTGTTTATTTTTTTCTGGGGGGGGGGGGGGGGAGGGGAGGAAAGGAAAGGCAAGGCAAGAAAGTGAGCATTAAGTGGCTTCTTCCTTTGTTCTCTTCTTTACTTGAATTTGTTGATTGTGATATGTTGCCAAACATGTTGCCACCAAGGTTCTTCCGATCAGGAAAAAAAATTGTCTTAAATTTGGCGATTGTTGTCATAAAATCAATCTGCAGTTAAGAAAACTCAGTAAAAATGGTAAAATAATAATAGTGATAAAAAGAAATAAGAAAAACAAAGATCATTTTGTCTATAATTTTTGTTACAGAGAATAGCCGCAAGACAAGTTAGTTACAAACAGATATGTGTAACAATGCCCGTATGTTATTTGATGCGGTATATGAACTCTTTTGTACTGATTGTTATGATTGGCTCTCATTTGTTTGAAATTATGGTACTTTCGTTTTGATACCAGACAGATGTTATCATGCTCGGCTCAGTTTTTGTAAATCGTAGTGCGTCGTAAATACTCAACGTGGATGTTAAACTTCTTTTTCTTTCCATCCTTACATTTAAGACACTGATTGACACATCAAAATATGAATCATCAATTTGAAAGAGGAATAGTTCCTTCAGTGTGTCTTTTCTCAGAATTTCCTAGCAGTGCGAGGGCATGTGTGTTAGTGTGTATTTTCTTCTTTTGGTAGGTTTTGTTTGGGTGTTGGCTTCCTCATGCAACTAACAATAAAATAGAAGTGTTTATTTCTAGAACAATGAAACAAAGAACCATTATTTAAAGACAGTGAAGAGGCCAGATAACACTATTTGTAAGAAAACTTTGTCCTATGTTTAAGTAGTTCACCTTTTTAAAAAAAATTGTTTGTTGGTGAAGTTTAATTTATAGGGGGGGGGGGGGGATGTTTTTGTTTTGTTTTTTGTTTTTCAAAACCATCCAGTAGTATTTTCTGCATATGCTTGTTCCTCGACACTAGTGACCCTTGAATACAATTTCATTTCAAAATCATGTACATATCTAAATACTGAATATGATGGTATGATCAGGCAGCAATTGAAAATTACTCTGCCAAATCAAATGATGATGTTGACTTAATGCATCGAGTAAATTTATTCTGGTGTATAGCTCATATTTGTCCTCTCAAAATGCTGGTCTTGAAAAAAATTTTTTTAGGTCTTGAATTTTTAGATGGCTTTTGAGTGGGAACCCTGTGCCACACAATGCTAAGGTTTAATTTATAAAAAGAATTTGTTCAGGAGTACCAATTTGTTTCGGTCAAAGCATTTTCAAATTAAGCAGTGGTAATATTTGCGAATAAAGCCCATAAAATTCCAAAATATGATCTTGAAACGCTTTTGTTTGGTAGAGATAATGCTATGGTTCAATTTTTGTAAAAATTCATTTTGGATCGAGCTGTACAGACTTTTCCATTGGAAGGAGAATATAATTCATATGCTCACTTATGGAGCTAAAGTTAACTGACCTTACCCGGTTTTTCGGGAATTCCCGAACCGTTGCCAGGTTATGCAAGCTTCCGGGGAACGGCCATTCGTTCCTTTACTTTTGTAACCACGGCGTTGAAAGATTGGACCCGACCTGCCAATTCTAAATATTGTTTGTCATGAAAATACAACAAACAGACAAAAACAAAAACAAAAGTAAAATGAAATTATTTGGTAGGATACGCTGGCATTGATGCAACAGACGAGCTAAAAATACAACGCAGAAAACTGATAATATTGTCGTGAGAGAGAGAGAG
>JBCIKM010366507.1:0-11037 GCA_039654465.1 Melibe viridis
TATCATCTTACTTTTCTCTGGGCTCCTCTATGACCCTCGTGTGTCGTGGGGCCCTAAAACCTCCAATAAACAAACAAACAAGTGAAATGGAATCTTTGTTTTATCATCTCTCTTATTTTTCAGGTTTGTCCTCAATGGATCAGAGATGCTCTTGACCCTCACCTCTCTAAATCTGTTATTTTTCTGGATGTACAGAAGGTAGGGATGCTTTTAATGTACACAGTTCTTGTTTTAAATCATCATAATATTTCGTTTGTGAAGACTTTAGTAGCGAGGAGGACTAAATTTATGTTGTAATTTGATGAATTGTGTTGGGTTTTATTTATTTATCTTTTTCTAAGTCAAATCGAATTGAAAACTTCTTTTTGCAATGTAACAGTTATGCTGCCGTCCCTGTCTTGGCTCATATGAAGGAAAGTTATTGTTAAACATGCTACCTCTGAATGTGTCCCTTAAGTGATTTGGGGGTTTTTGGGTTTTGTTTTTTTTTTCCATTTTTTAGGTTTGAGTATTAATCATATTTCTGATGTGCTATTTTTTATATAAGTATTCACCCCTTCAAACATGTTAATATTTCAACAGAATGTATTCCATTTTCATTAAGTGACTACATCTTGTCTTTAGGGATGGAAAGCTTTAAAAGCCTGTGACATTAATTTTCTGGGTCAATCAAATTTTTTCAACTCATTTTGGTTTTCAAAATGTTCCTCTCTCTTTACTGGACAGAGGTCATAATTTTATCATTTTTAAAAAAAATCTTATCCAATTTCAACTGCTGAGTATTGATTGTTGAGTAATCATTGTCAAGTAATCACTGCTGAGTAATCACTGGTGAGTTATCATTGCTGAATATTCATTCCTGAGTCATCATTGTTGAGTAATCACTGCTTTCTCCCTCCAGAACCCTGCCCAGAATGTGCCTGAAGGTCATGGCATCAGAAACGACAGTGAAGTGTCCGTCGTCGCCGCTGTGGTGGCAGCTTTACAGAAGGTGAGCGGCTTTTCTTTATCCTAGAGCCACCTTAGCTGGCAGCATATGGGTTCAGTCGGTGAGACGTCTAACTTTCTTTTATTCCCCAGCACCGCTTAAATGTATGTTTTTCAAGCCCTGTCTACCCTGTAAGCCTTAATTCTCCCACAATGCTATTTTTCAAAGCATATTTCTTCATAACAATAACAACAACAAAAATCCAGCAATTTTATAACCTGCAGATTAAGACTTGTGAAATCAAATACATATTAATTTTTGTAAATATTTACAGGTTTAAGAATTAAGTTAAAAGAAAGGTTTTCAACCTACAGAGTAGTGAATCAAAACAATTCTAAATTGTGTAATGGTTGTCGAAAACCACCTCTGATTACAGCGTTATTAAAAGTAAAGAAAAGTTAACATTCAAATGTAACAATAAAAAAGCTAATGGCAATTTGATCTGAAGGGTGTCCCCTCCCCCATTGATCTCTCCTCCAATCAGTGTCTAGCTTTGCTGTTCTAATGCTGACTGTATTTTGACTTGTGTTTTGCCTTCTGACTCTCATAGCTTCCTTTGCTTATGTCTCTTCACCTTAATTGACCAATGAACTGTTATTTGGCAAAATTCTTGTTGTCCTTTCACCCAGGCTAATGTGAGCAGCAGTGAAATTGGAGTGATGTCCCCTTACAGGTCACAGGTCAAACTCCTGCAGCGCATGTTGCAGTCTAGTTGTCACAGCAAGACAGGGGTGGAGATCAACACTGTAGATCAGTACCAAGGACGGGATAAGAGTGTTGTCCTCGTTTCTTTTGCTTGGACCTCTGAGGACGCAACTGATAAGGTGAGAAGACGGCTTAGTAAAATAAAATATTGTACAGTTGTCCCTATGCTCTAAATGCTTTGCTATACTGTATCAGGGGAGATTGATGAGTGTAACTCATGAATTATATGAAAATTCCTGCAGCCTATAACATGCTCAGATATACTGACGAAAAATATAGAATGAAGACTGCGGGAAGCTGGATATGCAATAAAAATATTATATTATATTATATATCTTTGTGTATGTATTGTTCATGTTGAGAAAGGGTATCACCCGAAACGTCATTGTAGTTTGTCTCTGTTTTTATGGAAGCTTCCATGCCCGTCGCTCTTTTACTGACGAAAAAAGAAATCATGCAAAGGTTTTATGATGCATGAAAAAAAAAGTGGGTATAAAAACTCATTTCAAGACAAACTCTTGTGTGTGTGAAACATAAATGAAAAGTTAACTCGCAGCTCTTGAACAAAGTCCAAATTTACTGCCCTTGATCAGTGTATTTTCTTGTTACAAGATGTCTAGCCACCCTGTGATAAACTGGCTCATTAGTCTCTCTCAATGAGCAAATACCACCAAAGGCAACAGCAACTTTTGTTTGGCTTAAGATCGAGTAGTGTCCCATATGAATTTCTCATCATGCCACACAAGATTAGGCATGGTGGACTGATCATCTGCTTGTCTTCATTTCTTGTAATCCAGAGGTTTTCCCAGCTCCTATGAGCTGGATCCTGAAAGGCGGTATGAAGGGATATGGATAGCAAAACAAAATGAGATGTTCAATTAAAATAATCTGTGACTCTCATCCACTGTCATCACTGTGCTCTAAATGGTTGTGGTGGCTCAGTGGCGAGAAGATAGCGTCATCTCTCAAGCAAAAGGTCACAGGTTCAAATCCCTTGAATGAAGATAAGTATTTCTGGTCATTTTGTGGTCAGTTGTCACTCCCTGGTGGCATAGAAGTGTTGCATTCACCTTTCAGCCCGAAAACTGCAGGTCTGTGTCTGGTCATTTTTCTGATCCTAAGTAAATAGGATCCATCAGTTGATTTCCCTCATTTACAGAAGATTTTGTTTGAATCTGTACACACAAAAGAGAAAAAATATGTTTTTCTATTGTTTTGTGCCTCTAGTGAAATTCCAACCTTTACTTAAGAACTCATCTATGAAAAAACAGCATATAAATAATCAGAAATGTCACTTGTACATGTTCTTTTTTTAAAATGGAAGAAATTTCTTCACATGGTTTGAAGATTATCAAGGTAAATACCAGAAATTATCTCCATCCACAGGCGGGAGACTTGTTGCGAGACATTCGAAGGCTGAATGTCGCGGTGACTCGGGCCAGACTTAAACTGATCTTGATTGGAACTGCATGTGTCCTGAAGGTGTTTCCCCATCTAGCAGAGATCATTGATTGTCTGCAACAACAGGACTGTGTATCCTTTGGTTCTTGCCTAGCACAACATCCAGTCACGTCTTTCCTCCTCAGGAGGCTTGGTTCGGCAGAGTTTGATATTTTATTTATTATTATACAGGATACTTTTATTCTTTATTTTATTTGATCGTTTTGGATAGTTTGGCCATGTAAACAGAATGGAAAATGACAGAATCCCAAAACAAATTTTAGAATGCAAATAGCAGGGAAAGTTGCCAAGGGGTAAACCAAAGAAATCATTGGAGGAAACAATCTCAGACACAACAGAAAAGAGAGGTTGCAAAATTGTGGATCCGAAAAGAAGACTCCAGATAGATATCAGTGGGGAAAGTTTGTGCATAGCAACTAAACATCACACCGAAAGGTATCAAAGGTAAAGGATAAAGAAAGAAAGAAAGAAATTCTTTGATCAAGGTTTTAAAAAGCTCAATACTTCATGATTTTTATTTTCAGCCAGTGACACTTATTTTTCTAACTCTCTCTCCCCCACCCCCCCCCCCTTTCTTCTTGTGGTTTTATTGTTGAACACAGTCTCTTCCTTAATGATTATAACCCAGATGATTCCAGTGCCTGCAGGGGATGTTTTGTCATGGACCTCCTCATCATAATCATTATTGTCATCAGCATTATCATCATCATCATTATCATCATCATCATCATCATCATCTCCATAATCACCACCATCATTATCATCATCATCACCACCATCATCATCATCATCATCATCATCATCATCATTATCATCATCATCATCATCATCTCCATAATCACCACCATCATTATCATCATCATCATCATCATCATCATCATCATCTCCATAATCACCACCATCATTATCATCATCATCATCATCACCACCATCATCATCATTGTGGGGGGGAAACTACTCTGACAACAGGGGAGAGATGCACCGTAATTCAAATTAATTGCCTATGGATTTGGACAGGCAGTATCATTTTCCTTGAGAATTGTGGATAGAAAGATAAAAAAAAAATGTGCATAACAAAATTACGATGGTACTGATTACCCAACGCAAACCGCAGGTCTGCTGTGTGGAGAAGAAAGAAAAGATTGGAGGCATTTATGTCAGAGCCATTCAAATGATGAATTGTGTTTGGACTGGACTGTTTTGAAAAACTCTGTTACTCTGCCTAACTGGTGGAATTCATTTATTCCTTCTTACTGACTGCTCTTTCCTAGGGTACGGGCTGGGATTGTTCATACAAGATTATTTTATTGCAGATGTAACTTTTTAACATTAATGTACTAGTATTAGTTTATTATTTATACATCAGCCAATTCTCACCTTCTTGTATTTTGCTCATGAAAAATTTAGTAACACACCTATTGTCAGGTGAAGTTAATGGAAGAAAAAGCAATGAGTGATTATCTTTAATATGTATATATATCAGATATATGAAAATGAAAACCAGTATTTATATATGTATAGCTAAACCTTAACAACCAGGCACTCGTTAAATGTGATTGATCTAAGGATATGTGAATCATTCTAATTGCAACTGAAGTTCTGTTAATTGATTATGATCAATTTTAAATGGTTGGCAAAATCACAGTATCTTATATTTAAATATTTACCATTTCAAAAGTGTATTTAGTTTAAGGCTCTCGCTTTAAATGATTGTTTCGTTTTGTTGTTTTGTTATCCATATCCCTTCATACTGCCTAAGCAGTGTCGAGACCCAGCTTCAAGGAGCCAGGAAGAACTCTGGATCACAAGAAATGAAGACAGGCAGAAGATCGGTCCACTGTGCCTAATCTTGAGCCAAACAAATGATATTTGTCTTAAAAGGAAAGTAACAATTTACTTCAGCCAATACCAATAGTATCAGTATAAATCAATAATTTTGTCAAAACAGAACAAAATGTTCACAATTTCTTATTTGATTTAGCAGAAAGGTCAAAAGTGGGCAGTATGGTTGCGTTGGGATGTTTTGTTTTTGTGTAAAGAGGAATGTGTTCCTATGCATTACATTATAGGCCATAATGAGCGCACTTTATTATAGACATACACATATAACTCGGCTAACAAGGGAAGTGCTTATTTACAGAAGCTGAAAGCACTTTTAAGAATCATCTATAGACATATTTAATGAGATGTGTCTTGTCAGACTGACCCTTCTGTTCTGGACCGACGTGTGTGTTTTAATGTCTGTTTTGTCCTGGATGCGTGTGTTGATGTGAATGTATTGATGTAATATGTTTAATGAAATTGAAATTGTAACCGTATCTTGGTGCACCTAAGCGGCCTCATTTGATAAAGGCGCTTTATAAATAAACTCTATTACTATTAATAGTAGTTGTAGCAGCAGTAGTGGTAATCACATTCTTTTTTCCTTTACAATTTTTAATACCATAAAAAACCCTTGTTACTGTTGCTGTATATGTTGATAATCTGTTTTGTTTTGACTCTTGTGATGTTCCACCCCTACATCCAATAAACAATCTCTGAAAGATATAGTTTGTATATTTGCTCTATTTTCCAATACAATTTCATCCTGGAGGTTTTTATCTGAGGACAGGGTTCAACATTTTTTACTGAGCTCCAATCATTGGGGGTACCATGGCAAAGGCAGAGAGTTTAAGGGCCTTGCTTGACTCTCGACCTCAAGGTTTCTGGTTCAAGTCCCTTCAACAGTAAAACAAATTTTGGATCTTTTTCTGGCAAGTTGTCACAGCAAGGCAGCATAGAGGTGCAATGTTAACCTTTCAATCACAATCCAAACACTGTGAGTTTAAGTACTACTAACAGTGACATTTGTCTGCTTGAAATAACTACATAATTTCTAACCAGAAAATAGTATAATAAGTGCTGTGGTGAGTCACAGCCATAGAAAGAAAATATTAAAAAAACAGGAAGTCATCAGAGGAGGGAATCGAACCCAGGACCTGCTACAACACATTGGCCTGGCCACTGCCAGGATAGTGGGCCTAACAACTGAACCATCTGTCTTACCAAGCAGGCGGATGGCTTTGACTCCTCAGCACTGTGCTTTTCCTATTTTCTGTTTATTTTCATCTTTAACTATAAAATTATTTTTTAGCTCTCTGATTTTGGGCCCTTTTTTTCATACACCTGATATATCCCTGGGCTTGAAACCACTTTTTGTGAGGTATCGGACTGTCCAGTGGTCAAGTATGCCTGTTGTCCAGGTTGCAGGTCCAAGGTTCATAATGTCACAGCCCAAGGGACTTTTGCCCCCCACACCAATGTCTAACAAATGCTTTTACCTTCCCTGCACTTTGCACACTTTATTAAAATACACCATTTCTCTTGGTGATAGTGTGTAAGTGTATAAACTTGTGAAAACATATCCAACTTTCTCATCAGGCAAAAGCTGTGTTTTTTTAATAACCTTTTTTTTTTTTCGAATTAGCAAAGAGATGGCCCCTCTCGAACATGTTTTAAATTCCAGTCCACAATCTTCTGGGACTGCAATTATAATTATCCAGTTTATTCAACTCTCAAAAGCAGTACTACATTATTAATGCATTTACCAATTTTAGCACTGATTGTTCCATTGTTTTCTTTAATCTAATTTGCCGGCGACCACTGATACGGGGTAATTAAAAATAAAGTGACTCTTGACAAAAAAAAATGATACTTGTGGTTCTTCTTAAATTTTGAGGCGTTTAAATTCAGGCTGTTGTAATTCACAGCACCTTTTTCCAATGTTAGACAATTCATCTCTACAGGTGTTTTGTCACAAAATATAAGTGGAAATATCAGTTTGAAGCTATTATTAAAATACTTTTATTCTACACACCTTGGCTTGTCATTTGGTTGGGGTGCTTTTGATTTTTTACTCATGATTAGAGGTAAACTGCCCTGTGGTAATTTGGCTCATTGGTCTTTATCAATGAGCAGATTCCACCAAGGCAACAGGAACTATTAAGAACTGAGAATAACCACTGCCTTAAATATGATTCTCTGCTGTAACCTCCTGGAGCTAAAATGTTGTTACTCCCGTCAAACTCACTCTCAAAAGTAATGATATTAATATATCTCTATGTGTACGTGTCAGCTTGAATCAAAGATTGTGAAAATAGTAATTGTATGAATACGGTGTCGAGAGGAGAGCAAGACAAAGCCATAGAGAAAGGTAAAAAAATACAGAAAAATAAATTGTCTAAAAAAATCGACCTCCACGGCCGGGACTCGAACCACCGATCTCTGGATTGCCGGTCCAGTGTGCTAACCATTGCACCACCGAGGCGGTACTGTATATTTCTGTATTTATTTACCTTTCTCTATGGCTTTGTCTTGTTCTCTCGACACCGTATTCATACAATTACTATTTCCCCAATTATTACTGTGTAATTATCTTATAATTTTAATTGAAAGGGGCAAAGTAACTCTTGACATTAAACATAATGCAACTGCTGCTACCTGATCTTCAATTTCTCAGCATTTGGATTCCAGTTTACTACATAAACCCTCTGGAGCTACAATTATCTCTCTCCGGTTACCTTACCCCTTCCCCCTTACCAAAAAAAAAAAAAGTACGTACGTTTCAGCACTGATTATTTTATTGGCATGATTAGAAATCTTAAGCTAAAAGAGACTCTTAGCTGCTGAAGCGACAATGATACTCCTCCAGTCAATTCGACCCTCGGAAGCAATGTCAGTCACTCCGTTTTAGTGCAAAGTATTTAATTATTTTTCTTTCAGATTTTTTAAATAATCTTCAGCGACCAGCTTTTCCAAACAAAAACATTTAAGAATCTTGTCTCTTTATTCTGTGTTTTCTACTCTTTGGTCTAACTCGGAGTGTACTGAGTACTAACTTCGCTCACTTCGGTCTAACTACTGCCATTGTGACTGCGAATTCGGACATAGAAACCGACGAGGGTAGTAAATAAGAAGAACCGGTTCGTACCAGTCGTCCGTCATCCCAGATCTATTAATAGTACCTGTGGTTGTCATATTGGACATAGGACTAAATGCGCAAAGTCGATATTGTGGAAAATGTCGTTATCGATATGAATGGCGATGTTCCGAGCTGAGGTCACACAAGGCCGACTGCAAATGAGATATTTACAGATGGTCTTAGGTCACGTCACAAGCAGGGAGGGTCACGTTAAAAAGAAAAAGTTAACACTTTATCTAAAAATCCTCTATAAATAAGTGTCTTATTGATAACTAGGGTGCATGACTGCACATTTATTTTGTTTCTATCTGTGTACATAGTAAAAAAAACCTCGACCCTGCTTGAAAGAAATTAGCTGCATCCCTATTTTCGATAGAAGAAAGGTGGATGTATAGTTTGATGCAATGGTTAGATCGAGGAGAAAGGGGGGGGGGGGGGGGATTATGTAAAAGCATGGCATACCGAAAGGTATATTATATTGATAGCGTAGACGAATCACGTGGAGAGTAAACCAAGAATCTCGCCAAATGTTATGTTATCTACACAAGTACACACATAGTATGTGGTGACGAGCAACGTGTAACCTTTGATTTAGGCAACGCCCGATCTAAATTGCGCAGATGAATGAAGTGTGTTATGGCTCGGGATGTGTAGTTAAATAGCGAAAAATAAAGTCTTAGGTGTAAAGTCAAAGCTATTGTAAGTCTTCGTAAGTTTTTCCTGCAGCTCATTACGACTTGATTTGTTGTCTTTCACATAGTAATTGTCTCACTAAGTCAGTCGATACAAAAGGAGAAGAAATGCCAAGGCTACATCAGGGAGTGCCATTGATGTGGTTTATTTAACCTGGAGCTAAATCGGGTTGTCCCTGTATAAAACAAAAGTAGAGGCTGCTGGAAGCTGGGTCGTCGTTGAGAATAAAATTCCGTGGTAGGATATGTGAACTTCCGTAAGAACTGAAAAACACAGTTAAACTGGAAACCCGAAACGTCCAGTTTAATTGTGTTTTTCAGTTCTTACGGAAGTTCACATACTCCAACCACGGTATTTTATTCTCTACGTTGTCCCTGTATGAAACGTGGTAAATAAGATTACATGATTAAATTATGGAGGTTGGCGCGACACACCCCGTTTATCATAAAAAAAAACCCAAAAAAAAAACTGTTCGGTATCTGACTATACTATGACGCCTCATTCAGTTTCACACTGATTTTCTACTTAATTCTATTCGCAGTTACCCTTAGCTGACTACATAACCAACTCTTTGTCAGTGAAACTGTAACTGTAACAGTAACACGCTATCTGTAACGACATGGGTTGTGTCGTGCTATTATATTCTTTATAGCCCGGTAGCTTTGTTGGTAATATAAGGTGTTCGACTCCATGCCACACAGGGCGACGGTTCGAACCTTGGCCAGGGCTGTATCATGGTTTACCATGGACAACATGGGTGATTCCTGTTGGCATCGAGTCTGAAAGCTCGCTCAATAATCTTTTCCCTTCGTAGGTGCCGAGGCCGCGGCACTTTCGTTTCCGCAGGCAAACAAGCCCAGTATTATTATTATTATTATTATTATGTTATTATCATCATCATCTTCTTCATCATAATTTTTATCAATATCATAGTAGTAGTAGTAGTAGTAGTAGTAGTAGTGGTAGTAGTAGTAGCAGCAGCAGCAGCAGTAGCAGCAGCAGTTGTAGTGGTAATAGTTGTTTTTGTTGTTGTAGTAGTAGTAGTAGTGGTAGTAGAAGTAGTAGATCGTCTACATTCTTTGTCCGCAAAAGAGACCTCTCGTATTGATGTGCCTTAATTGAGGCCTCACATTAGGATGCTCTACAGACATAACTATCGAGTTATTTCTGAAAATGAAATGAGATAAAACATGACAGTCTGACAGCTGAAACGAAAGCCTCCATCTTCAGCAACCAACCTCCATACATCACCATCATCATCATCATCAACATCAGACGCAGCATTTGCGGCACATGCTATGATGTAAGTTTGACGCGATTATGTGAAACAAGACATATTCAAAAGTACAACACCATCATGAGACACAGGTTTCACACCATAATGTCAAAGTTTGATTCATCGATTAGAAACTACAGTACGCAGGCCGAACGAACTGCATAGCGATGCGTAGTCGATTACACCATACCCACCTACGCAAAACGTTCTGACAACGTTATTCAGGAAATTTCTTATCGTTATCGATATCGTTATTGCAACGTCGACACGTTGTCAAAAACACTGCAAGTATATTTTTAGTAACATGATATCATCACTTGAGTAAAAATGGCAAGGGTTAATATAATTTTACAAGATGCAAATCGGCAGAAATTCCGATTTTTTTACAATAATGTTTACTTTATATACCTTATATTGTTTAATTTAATATATTGGTCTACAATATACAAGGTATGGTTAATTATTACAAAAATAAAACCTTATGAGAACCTTAACATTGCACATGCGTCGCGTCGTCGGTGGTGCGTCGACCTCGTTTTGAGTCGACTATATAAACTCCCGTTCACTTCTACGCTTCCTTTTTCCTCCGACCTTCTGCCGGGGAAAGCACGTCAAGAGTAATCATGATTTGTCGCACTCGTTTTCAGTCTGTCTGCAACGAAAATGTGTCCTTCCTGTCGTTCAAGGTCCCTTGACAGTCAGTTTGATTGGGTTTTCTTGAAAACTAGAAATCTGATCAAGTTATAGCTATCTAAAACTTGTAGTTCAGCTTAGACTTAGAATAGGCGTAGGTACAAGTTGTGAATTCATGGAATCCAGATGGACAACGCAACAAGAGACCACAAAGGTAAGTTCTTTTTGCCATATGATTCCGAGGCCCTTTCTTTCTTTACCTGTTTATAATGTCTGAATGGTTGAAAGGGGGTGGGATGGTCCAATTTAAGAAGGGAGATG
>JBCIKM010366618.1:0-11036 GCA_039654465.1 Melibe viridis
GAGAGAGAGAGAGAGAGAGAGAGAGAGAGAGAGAGAGAGAGAGAGAGAGAGAGAGAGAGAGAGAGAGAGTTATGATATGCAATGAATATTATTTAACCCAAGTAATATAAAACAGAACCTCAACTTCTCTATGCAGACTGACGATTATCTCGTGTCAAAGTATGGAAATGATGGTCAGCAGCTAAGAACATTAAGTCTGAGTTTTCTGAGTTTGGTCAGCAGCAAGGAATGACAATGATATCATGGGGTCTCAGTTCAGGTCAGCATCCAGGTATACCGTCTCAGTTAGTTGGAACGAAGAGGGACACACCTTTGAGTTGGGACACACCCAATTAGAAACAGAAAGATCTGTACCTAAATTTAGCAATGCCTACACGTTCTTCCACTGGGTATTTCTCACCTGAGCCAATGAGAATTGAGCTTAAAAACATCAACCAATCAAAATTTCAGAAATTTCCAATAGATGGCGCAAGCAAATCGTATCGAGAAAAATACTATTCATTCCAGAAGTCCAGACACATAAACAAGATACTTCCGGACTTTTGTGGCCAGTGATTTTGACATTTGATCGGCTCTTGTGTCAGGTATGTGGTATAAATCTGTTTATAAGAAATTATTTGAAAACTTATTTCTCTCTACCTGGTATTTATCCATATTAGCAGACGACGAAACCCTTGCAAATTTTGCAATGAATGAGCAACTGGTGTGCAAACCAGGCATCGGCCAGGTATCTATCTAGATAGACCCGGGGTGTCTTATTCTTCTGAGTCTATTCAAGTCTTTGCATTAATTCGAGATGGATATATGGATGACATGGTTTGCTGCTGTGTTCAATGAATGGTTAGCAATCTTGTCGAAACTGCGTTGTGGTTAATTCACCTGTAATGCGTTCTTGGTGATGACAAAAACAGGGCAGATCCTATCTTGAAGTTGCGGAAGCTGCTCCTCACCACAGAATGAGCGACAGGGAATAGGGCCCAAATCATCTATCTGCTCATCTAAGTTTTGGATGTTGCAAACTGGTTCATTTTTTGGTAGAAAGGCTGGATGGTGCAAATTAAAGGTAAAGAAGGGTTATCCCCCTACCCCCACACCCTAAATCACTCTATGTAGTGAATGCTGTCTAGAGGTATGCAAGCTGGAATATAATGCAAGCTGGAATCTTAGAACGGTATATGCTGCAAGCTGAAATATGCAAGCTGGAATCTTAGAACAGAGCCAAATTCCTGAGCATCTACAGAATACTGCTAGCTTATCACCTGGCTATGATCAAAGGTTTGATACCTGTTAAACCATGGTGACTTAGAGTACTTCTTGTGCAATTATTTTTTTGTTGGGCAAAGGGGGGCATTAAGCCTCCAAATCTGAAAGACTATAAGAAAGTGCTCGCTAATACTATCAGTGAATGTTGAGGCATTAAATTGTTAACTAAAAGTAAACATATGTTACGAATCAGAGATCGGGCATCACTTACTCTTTTAGATCGAAATGTTGTAGATTTTCCACTGTCAAGTCCACAAAATTTACTACTTTTGAATTTGGCACTCTTAATGATTATTATTAAAGGGGATACAGTATGAGTAAGATGAACACCCGTAGTAAGGAGGAATTAATGATTAAATGCAAGAACACACCATGATGGTATCATCGGGGGAATGACGGCTGTACAAGTCACCATGGCGGTATCACCAGTGGAATGGAATGAGAGAGTTTAGAAGAATAAGGAGAAGTATCTCATTTTAAAAGCTAAAATTATTAAATCTTTGAAGATGAAATGGAGGAATACTTTTGCAATAAATTTCTACTTCTGAAAAGTTGGTCATATACTTTAACCTCTCACTAAGGGATCATTAGAGATGTATTTTCAAAAAACTTTATGCTTAACACTGATTTGTTTTGATATTAAGAACGTGAGATTCAATAAGCTATTTCATGCATTTTCATTTCAATCTTAATAAGGTGGGAAAGGAAATATTTATTTTTGAACTTATTAGGGGAATCCAACCATGCTTGTCAAAAAATCATCGTCCATCTCACAAAGGTTGTATCTCTGGAAAGCTGAGAGCAAGACCTGATTACACTTTTAAAAAGCACAGTATGGAATCACGTTCTCTCAAAACTTTGGGCAAAAATCTGTAAAACACTCGCCTGAAAAAAAAAACCCCCACTGATACGCCCTCTCGTGAGATGGATCATGGATGATGAATCACTGAGCAAAAGAATGCTTTGGCTATTTTTTATGCAAAACTGGTTTAGAAATTTTCATTGGTTTGTTTAACTTGTGTACTGATTTTATATTCATGAATGAGCATAATTTACCTATTAAAAATGATCATTATCTTCTGACAATGATTGAACAAAGTGGTGTAAAATAAACAATTTAACCTCTCTGGGGCTCAATGCTCTCAATCCTGACTATGATATTTGCGATGCCATCTCTTCAGAAAAATACTTCAGTTTTAGTGTAAATTGGTTGAAACTAAAAAATTTGTCTGAAATCACTTATGTTGAAGAGGGTGCCCCAATTGATGAATGGTATCATTTATTGTGCAGAGACAGAGTCGATGGAACCATGGGTGAAAGTTTACTGCCATAGCACTGCAGTTTTTTTTTGGTAGAAAAGAGTGCCTTGCCAGCACCGGACAGTGTAATAATACATTATAATAGCAGGTGGGCCAAGGCTACCTACTTGGCTATATGTGGACTTGCCATTATGCTGATCAATAAAATCTTTATACAATCAAAGTAATATTGTACCTAGGGCGTTTGCTTACGATGCTAGATGTGTACTGTAGGTTTGTTAATTGTTTTATTTGTATATTTGCATGGACACTGATCACACTTTGCCAAAAGGAGAAAGATGGGAAATAAGTGAAACGATTTTATAATCAATGACTATCAACTATCAAGCATTTTCTTGGAAGAATAGTTGTTTACTTCTAGTCATTTTTTTCAGAGTAAACCATTGTTGAATACCTTCTTTTTGTCACAAAACCATGAAACTATAATTTATAAGATCCGACTTTTTTTTTACATTTTCCCACGATTTGATTGCAAATAAAGACCGCCACTTTCAATTTGCTTCGATGACTTAAATTCGGGTGGCTTAAATTCTAATTCTAGAGAGTTTCGTCATTAGTGGTCTCAAGTCTCTGCTCTCTTAGTAGTAATGATGTTTTGTCATTGGGGGAAGGGGGGGGGGGGGTGCTTTGGCCATTTTTTCCAAATGCTGCCCATATCTCACAAGTTTTTTCACTCTTCTGAACTCTCACCCTGTCATTGTCTTTGTTATTCCTTTACTTTTAACACAAGCATTGCTATTATTGCCCACGTTTTTCATATTCAATTCCCTCATACTTTTCCTTCTTTTATTGAAGATAAAGTTGAGTAATTCATTTTGCATGTCAGGTTAAATTTAAAATGTCTCATGAAATCATCATAAGTTTTTCCATGCTTTTAACATGCATACGAGGTTTAATTTCAGCCCTAGAAACATATTCATCTTGTTGAAACTTTCAAGTTTTTAAGTTCATGTGTATATGCCAAAATGCTGAAATTCTCCCCAAAATATCTCAAAGTTGTTTGTGTGTGGGGGTGAGGGGGGGGGGGGGGGGAGGGAAGGAGTGAGGAGCTAAAAGGTTGTCTTTTACCTTACCTGTTTGCGTCTGTGAATAGTCAAGAAAATCTTTTTGGTGGTTTGTATTGTTTGTTTCAAACTATCGGTGTGAATTTCTTCAATTGAAGATATCCATTTTCCCAATATTTGATGTAGCTTGTCTAGATGTGCATTGTCTTCAATTATATTTGATTATGTCATTCAATTTAAAAAACAAAGAAAACAAAGAATTGAAGAAGGCTCAGAGTTCTTTTATCAATTAGAAAAAAATGAAATGGGTTTGTAATTTATATTGTGTACCCACTCACTTAAGTTATTCATGCAAAACGGAGAACATTTTTCCAAAACTTATTTTTTTGTGTGTGAAGAAAGGATTGAGGGCATTGAGGCTTAAAATATGTTGTGTCTGAATTTTTTTGTGTTTCTTGATAGGCTTGGATGTTTTCAAAGAATCCAATATTTGCTCGGAAAGTTTTTATTCTTTGTGTCTGAAGAGTTTCTATAGTTTCCTGAAAGCTTAGGTCTATTGAAAAAAAAAAAATCTTTTATGAACTAACACTCCCCGAGTTGTTTTTTTTAAAAGATAATTTTTTTTCCCCAGACTCTACTAGTTTTGTCATAATATTTTTTTTAAAAAAAAGAAAGAAATTTGAATTTGAGATTACCTGTTTTATAATGCATAGTAATTGTATTGCTTGTCATTCATCTTCGGAGAATGTAGTTTTGGCATCATATGTTAAAAAGATCAATAGGCATAGCAGGGCATCAAACTCAAAACTTACAGTCGATCTGTTAGAGAAATTCAATAACTAAGCTACAATAGTGCACAGGCAATGCAGCAGATCCACTGTATAAGTTATTACAGCCATCAAGTAAAAATTTGATGTACAGTAGAACACAGCTATAGATAAAAGCTTGGCACATTCTAAATCAGTTCTTTTTATCAGTAGATCTTTATATTAGGCAGGATATTTGTTCTTACTCACTTTTAAGTACTTAAAAATCTGACCATTTACTATCAGTTCTTTATAAGAGTGTGCCTTATAAGCCCATCGGAACTCTATGACCCATTGGAACTTGAACTGTTCTGGATTGTTCTTACACACATATCGACAGTAATACTCTGTCTCTCTGAGTCAGTCGATGTAACCTGAGAAGAAGCATGCTCTCCTGTGTGTTTGTAGATTCAGAATAGTGTAGAGTGATTCTGGATTTCCAAGTCATGATTGGACAATTGACTTTGATTTGAGCCCTGCTTTGTGGCTTGGTTATTCCCCCGCTTTCAGCTGGAGATTTACCACAAGTTGCTCCTTTTAATTACATGGGAGACATATCTGTAAGCACTCAGCTTCAATCAGATGACATTCTGGAAGGTAATGTTGTTAAAAAATAGCTCTCAATGTGGAGGACAAGACAAGTATCGAAAAAGGAAGTTCAATTTAAACTTTATTTTTGATTTGATAGAGTATTAAATATGAGTCCAATGGCTTTTTCGTCCATCTTTCATCCTCCCCAATAAACTGTCAGTATAATAAAAGGGGCATAACTCATAGAACAGATATGAATAAGTTGAACCCGCTTATGTAACAGTATATGTTAATTCATGATCTATTCACGCTTCAGGAAGAAAGAAGATATCTCTGTTTATTTTCAACAAACATCTTGGGTACCCAGGGGATTAACACTGACTTTAACTGGAGTGGAAAGATAAATTATTTATTTTCATTCTTTGATAAGATTTCAAATTGACAATATCTTTTAATATCCCGAAAACTTTGTTTGTTGTCTTGATATTCATTTGAACATAAAGTGTTCTGTTATGATAAAAAAAAAAAACCCAAAAAAACCCCAATGCAAGAGGAGTATAGAGTGGTTTGGAGATTTTAAGAGAGGTTATGAGGAGTTATTTTTCCACCTTAGGGGAGAAAATAAGGGTATTCAAAATGGCAACTATTGGGAAAAGGATACACACAAGTAGAATAATCCTAAGAGTTTTTCTGTGAAAATCAAATTATGTTTTTTATTCCCACAGCTTCTGCTTTTATGTAGGGTTCCAGCATAGGTTACTTTATTTCACCAACATATGAAGAATAGAGTAGGAGCTGGCACTGGAAGTTAATGACAATAAATGAAAATGGAATGGGTACAGTGCCAAGGTGAGTCAAAGCCATAGAAAGAAAGGATAAAAAACAGGAAGGTTGGAACTTGTCTGAGTAGGGAATCAAACCAAGGGGCTGCCACAGCATCCATTGCCTGGCCACTGCTGGAACGGGGCCTACCAACTGAGCCATCCGCCACCAGAATAAAAATATCAACAATCAAAATCATTGGTGTTGTGCTTTGCTTTATTTGTGCATTCCATTGATCATTTTACCCTCCTGTTTTTCAAATTTTGCCTTGTTATTTTGATCAAAAAAAAAAAAAAAAGCCAGCAAAGAATCCACATTTAAAATTTGCAAGTTTTGTTTTGTGATCCATCTCCCTTCATACCGCCTAAGCAGTGTCGGGACCCCGCTCCAAGGAGCCGGGAAGAACTCTGGATCATAAGAAATGAAGACAGGCAGATGATCGGTCCAGCATGCCTTATATTGCAAGGCATAACGAGAAATACAAGGAGTATTACTTGATCTTAAGCTAAACAATAGTTGCTGTTGCCTTGGTGGGATCTGCTCATTGATAAAGACCAATGAGCCAATTTACCACAGGGCTAATTTGCAAGTACCATACCAAATAAAAACAGCAACATCTATTTTATTTCTTCTTTCTTATTTTCAGGCTTTTGACCCAGCATCTATATTTTTAAGAGCTGTAAAGAGTTGGAAAAAACTTCATCATAATGGGTTGCTGCACAGGTTTCGCACGATTCATTCTGATTTTGTTCAATTTTATATTTTGGGTAAGTCTTTTCGTTATGCCTGTTATAACATGAAAACAAAAAAATTAGATTAAATTCCGATTGTTTCATCACATGGGGAAATTGGTCTTTATGGTCTGTCCCAAGGATCACCTAGGTTTCATATGCAGTCCAGAACTATAGTACAAATTTAATACCCGAACACAGTGAAATAAGTAAAGTGCTTCACCCAAGACTCATTTCCTCCAATTGATAACTTTCTATGTATTATTGTAAAGAAAACTAGACAGGAGAGACAAGAAAATAATATAAAGTTGTTACAGTTAAGATTAAGAGGGTGTGTTTTGGTTATTGTCTTTGAAGTGAATTACTCTATGTAACTTCTTTCAATATGTAGCCTTCAAAGTGGTGCTTGATATGAAAATAGATCTAGACCCAACCCGATGACAGGAGTGCTTTGTCTTTTTATGTAAAATCAAATATTTACATCCCTACTTTAATCCCTACTACCCATGAAAACCATTATATAAGTTTCAAATGAATCATTATGAATGCATCGTGATCATAATTGTAATCAATTTTTTCGTGCCATTAAATTCCTCCTGTACTCGAGGGCTATTTAAACAGAGGAACATTCATTAGACATTGTTAAGTTTATTACAAAAGATTTATGAAAGATTAATATATTAGATGGATGAGATAAGATAAGAGGGGCTTAGTTTTTCTACTAGTGGGAAGTGATATGTGTACAACAATTCTTCTTAAATTCAATTGATCGATTCAGCTATGACGATTATTACTGTCAGTGTGCATGTTTATTTAAAATTTTTAGTAGGGGAAGATTTTAGTGTAATCTAGTTTAGACAGTTTTTAAATGAGTGAAGACAACTGCTATGTCTTATTTCAGCTGGTCTGCTATTCCACAGCCTGATTGTGCTGGGAAAGAAGGAATGCAGGTGGTACTCCAGATATGACTGGGGGATTGGGAATAAGAGGTCATCTGACCGCTGGTTCAAATCATGTTGTTGTTATTTATCGTGTATTGACTGATCAGGATGTCAGTCAAACCACGCACTCCTTTGTAGAAGTTGGTAACTTTGATCCTAGCCCTATGCTCCACCAGAGGTTTTTTGCTTTGCTGTACTACCGCTGGTGAAGCTGTAGTCTTTAGTAATGACTCTTGCTGCGTTCTTTTGTACTATTGCAAGGCTTTAGATTGACTGTTTTAAGTATTGGTCCCACATGGGACAGCCATATTCTAGGATTGACTTAATTTGATTTATATGAATTTTCTTTGACGTGTCTGGGGCAATTTGTTAGATTTCATCTCAGAAATGCTAGGGTGCGGTTTGCTTTCCTGCACACCGCTTTTGTCTGCTTTTTCCAGTGTAGCGCGTTGTCGATGACAACTTCCAGGTATTAAGCATTGTTTGTTTCAATTAGTTCTGTGTTGAGAATTTAGTTGGAGGACTTCATTTGCTTTTCTTTTTCTTGTTACCCTTTGAAGACCTGGCATTTTTGAGGATGGAACTTCATTTTCCACTTCCTTTCTTACTTTTCCGGGGTTTGCAAATTGTTCCGTAGTATTTTAGTGTTGTTAACAGTTTTGATTTCTCTTTACAGAAGGCTATTGTCATCAAACAACCTCATGTTGGTACATTCAGTGAGGTTTTCGTTAATGTTGTTGATATAGATGAGGAAAAGCAAGGGGCCCAAAACAGTACTTCGGGGTACTCCTGATTTCACTTGGGTTTGGTCAGATTCTACGCAGTCAACCAAGACGGTTTGCCCTCTCCATGAAGGAATCACTTCATCCAGTGTGATTTGTAAATTAATTATTACACAAAGAATTCTGGCCATCTCATATTGTAACACGCGCGTGTGTTCATACATTGTCATCAACACAGATGGACAAAGATGGAATAAAACATTACATAGGTTTTAGATCAGTGTGAAATTACAATCTCTTCGCTTTCCTCATCTCACTCATTCTTGCTATAACTTTGCAGCTGTCTGGAGCCGCTCTGCTGGGTATCGGTATCTGGATCCGTGTAGACCCTGACATTGAAGAATACCAGAAAGTCATTGAGGATGCGTCATCTGATGGAGATTTCCTGGAAATTGCGGCTTACATCTGCATTGGATTTGGCGCATTCATCCTTCTTGTAGGATTCTGTGGATGCTGCGGTGCCATCAGGAATAGCAAGTGCCTCCTGGGCTTCTACATCTTCTTCCTGATCATCGTGTTTGCGGGAGAAATTGCTGCTGCAGTCTATGTGGGCGTCTTCAGGGACGAGGCAGAGGATGACCTCGAGGAAGGTCTGATGAAGTCCATCAAGAACAATTATGGTAGCAACGCAGTGGGTAGAGCATGGGATGAGCTTCAGAAAGAGGTAATTAGTGTTTACCTAACATGACAAAACCTATCATAATACTTGAATGAGCATTTGCAATAAATTCCTTGAAATTCTCAAGGTGTTCTGTCTGTTGTTTCTCATGCCGTAGGGATGTGTTGATAGTCATGAAGCATGAGGCAATTCATATTCCTTCAAAAAACTTCCGACAGATTTTTTTTCTTTGTGTAAGTATTTGCTGTTGTTCTCAAAAAGGAATTTTGAAACTATTGTGTTACAAATCGCATGTTTTTTATTTTAAAAAAGTCAGAATCACAAAATAATTGAAAATCATTTATCACTGCATGAAACAGATTTAAAGTTTTCCTTTACTCTTTTGAACAATCTTAAAGTATTCACCTTTATTTATTTGGTGAAATGTGACCTGGAATACCCACTCATTTTGAATATTTTCATGATGGTCTGGAAAGTTTGATAAGATCTGATGTTTCTAATTTTTAAAGGTATCGATCCTTAATTAATCTGTCAAAGAGAATGTGCAAGGAGTAGCAAAAGGTGCTTATTTGAGTCTATTTTTAATATTTGACTCTCATATATATATTTTTTTTTTTCATGTGTCTGTTTGATTACAGTTGGACTGCTGTGGTGGAAAAGACTCAATGGATTATGATGGCAGTGATTGGGCTAATGACAATATGCCAGTGAGTTTCTTTTCTTTTAGATAAGTACAGTCAAAACCACATAGTTTAATAATGCAGGAATGGGTGAACGTTGCAGTGGGAATGCGTATCTGCCAACCAGTAAGTAAATTAACTACTCATTCAGTACCTTATTTTTTTTTACATTCAATGCAGAACTGCATAGGCACTGCAAAAGTGTTGATAAAGTAAGATAGCATCTAGATAATGCTGGGTGGGAAAATTTTTTTGGCAAGCTTTTTATCTCTTTAGTTTGCCTATTATTTTGCCGTTATGTCTTTTACTTATCATGGTTTACCATTGACAACATGGATTCCTGTTGGCATTGTATGTAAGCTCGATGAATAAACTGTTCCATTCATAGGTGCCTAGGCTGGGGCACTTGTGTGTTTGCAGGGGGAAGGCCATTATTTTAAATAAATGTTTTACATCTTTTGCCAGACAGTTACTTTGTTATTACTATTTTACTTATGATTTTGATCCAAAGGTCAAAGGTTTGGTTCTCACTTTTACTTTCCCATTGGAGACCTCTGCAATCATTGTGTGTCTGTGGGCCATAAAAGCAACAAAAAACAAAACAAATGTTTCTTCCACCTCTTTTCCTTTCCCTCTTCTTTCTCCTTCCCCTCCTTTCTCTTTTCATCCCTCCTTCCTCTCCTGTCCCCTGCTTATTTTGCTCGCAATCTCTCACACCTACCTCCCTACCTCTCTTTCTCACTCTCTTTTGGTCTCCTTCTTTCGACCCTGTCTCCCCTGATGGTTATTTTGTTTATGATACCTCTTCATTACAGAATAAAATACCGATCAGTTGCTGTGTCAGGGAGTATGGTAACATTTTGGATCAAGATTTATGCCAGTCCAAAAACTCCACCACATACTATCACGACAAGGTAAAGGAGAAAATCTAGACAGAAATAGTATCCATTGCATAGCATTTAAAAATTTGTCAAAGTTGAGCATATATATGACAAATTTTGTTTAGGTCCTAATAATAAACTGTATGGGTCTTTTATATGAACAGTCACTACTATGGTTGATGACTCTACCAAATAGTCAGCCAATTTGTAAGGAGGTCAATTTATAAGGATAATAATATTGCCGTGATATCATAATATTGTTGGTGTCGCAAGCAAACGACTGAAGTCTGTTTTTGTTGTTTGTACAGGAGAGACAAAAAAAACTGATGTAAACTTTTCTGTTACTAAATTTTCAGATGTAATTTGATAGATTCATATTACAAATTCATGTTTCATGAACACTGGTAAAATTTATTATCATAATTTTAATAAAAGGATTTTTTAGAAAAATTTGTGTTTTTTAGTCAGAATTTTGTCACCGTGTTAAATGTCTTGCTTGTAACACCAACGATATATAGGTATTTCTTTCATGCCTTCCACTGAAGCCTCAAAGCACTTTACAATATGCACCTAGCAGTCACGTGTGTACACACACACACACACACACACACACACACACACACACACACACACACACACACACACACACACACACAC
>JBCIKM010366729.1:0-20954 GCA_039654465.1 Melibe viridis
TACCATTCCGCCCGACAAAGGATAGAAAAAGCCTGACTGTTAATAAATGCGGGACACTTGGCAGCTCTTCTTGGGTACCACAGCCGGAGACCCGTTTCTCAAAATCTCAATTGGCCGGCATGCCGGCCTCAGCCACCGAACTTTCACCCATGGTCGAGACAGTGACACGCAACGGGATCCCGTTGCGGGGCAAAGCGGTTACTTTCATTCACAAGGGAATTCTGGCAATCATTCATTCGATATATGTTGACACCAAAGAGATTCTCTTACACAGTGGCGTGCATCAACTTCTCCTGGCGATGGTAGTAATCTTAATTGGTATGGCAAATATGAAGGTCGACGGATACGCTGGGTCTCGCAGGCTATTTTTTTCCCCTCCTGATCGCAAATGTACTTGAAAGGCTGATAGCCCTGGCTTATACTGAGCGCCATAAGTAACGCAAAAAAGTTCAAACCACAGCAGCTTGACATCCAGAGGGGCAGCTTTGGAAGAAATCTAGTATAAATGACAGCTGAATCATTGCCAAATCCTTTGTTTTGTAATTCCATATCCCTTCACACTGCCTCAGCAGTGTCGGGGCCCAGCAACACAAGGAGCCAGGAAAACCTCAGGATCACAAGAAATGAAGACAGGCAGATGATCAGTCCACCATGCATTGTCAAATGAGCATAAAAACCGTTATTGAAAAAGAGTCCTCTGAAACACAGAATACAAAAACCACACTTCACTTTTATCCGAGGCAGGCAAAGTCTTTGTGTCTATATTGGTGGGTTGGCATAAGCTTTAGCAAAATCAATGAATTGAGACTTCAGACAATCTTGTTAAATCATGATTCTTGCATTATACTCTGATACTGTCATAGTCTTCATTTAAAAGATCCAAGCCGGTCCCTTGGTGTCTCTTCCATTGATTTTCACAAAAGCCTCAGGGGTGTGACTCTTAAAGGTAATTTGACTCTTTTTTTTTTTCTCTTCTTTTTTTAAATTTACTTTCACAGGTTAAGGGAGTGCAACAAAATAAAGTAGAAAACGAGAAGAGCTTTTAAAACCATTCTAGCATCTGAAAAAGAAGGCAAGTTGCCAAGAAGTAAGCCAAAGGAGTTATGGCAGGAAACAACCTCAGAAATAAAATACCATAATAAAATAAAAGTGTGCAAGTTCATACAGTAGGTAAAAAACCTGTAAAATGTAAAAGATACTGGTATAAAAGACTGATGTTATAAGTGCAGATCTGTGAATGCAAACATGATCTGTTTGAGCATAAATTGTTTTACCTTACAAGAAATTACCGGACCACTGAAAGATATGGTTATCTCCATTTTCTACCTTTCCCAGAAAAATTTTTTTTTTTTTTTTTGCAATGAAAGCGAGGTTCAAAATAAGCTAGGGTATTTTTTTAGCACCAATTAGGCTAAAATGTGTTACATTCCCCAGAAAAAATTTCTTGCAGTGAAAAAGCAGGTCACAATAAGCTATGATATGTGTTTAGGTCCAATTTGGAAAAGCAGGGAGCTGTTATTTTCAAAACATCAATATCACATCGCTTTCTTCGCATTGAATGAATTTAATCATTTAATTGAAAAGATTTAAACAAGTCTGTATTTCAGTACTAGCCTCTGATTTACAGGTCTATATATTGCTAATTTACAAGGCAGGGATCCCAAAGAATCCCGTTTTCATTTCAGGCTCTGAGGTTGAAATCTGTCATTTACAAGTCTCTTGATTACTTCTATCATTGCAGAGATGCCAAGAGATCTTCACTTCAGGCTATAGTTGGACTCTGGCCATGACAGGTTTCCGAATATATTTTATCTCCCCTGTGGCAGTGGCAAGGGGCCAACTATGCGATGTTTACCTGCGACAGATCTTGGCCAGTTTCTCTGTGGATCCCTCAGCCATAGACTTGGTACTTGCATCTGTGCCTCCAAAGCTGCCAAGCTTGCACAGGCCCTGTAAAAAAAAAAAGAAAAAAAGAAAGGAAAAATATCAACAGTCCTTATACCCTTCATACCAAAAAAGCCTTTCACAAAGCCATTTCCCTGATGGACAACAAACAAGGGGCAGTAGCAGAGAGGTAAGGTACCCACCTTTCAACCGGCAGGCTATCGGTTCAGACCCATGAACAACAACAATTTTCAGGTTGTATTCTGCCTGATTGTCACTCCCTTGTGGCATAGAGGTGTAGTAATCACCTCTCAACCCAGAGGTCAGGGGTTCAAGTCACAAGAACGGCAACAATTTTTCAGGTAATTTTCTGGTTGATTGTCCCTTCCTAGTGGCATTAATCACCTTTCTATCTGAAGGCCTTAAGTCCCTAGTCTCATGAATAATGAAATATGCCAGGTCATGCTATTCCTGGTCCCCACCAAATAGTTGTAGGAGTACAGTGTCTAAATGACAAGGAGGTAGATTTTTTTAGACAATATATTTTCTTGATTTATTTACCTATCTCTATGGTTTCGTCTTGTCCTTTCGACACCATACTATTACAACTATTCTCACAAGCTTTGATTCAAGGTGTCTGCTCTCCACCATTACTTCTGTGTTTCACACGAATATTACCGGAGCCACTGTTCTCGTTGTTGTCATTTCCAGTTCATTGTGTGGACGTGGGCACCGCCCACTTGTGTGCCAAAGAAAGGTTTAAATAATTTAGATTGTCTCAATGACCGGACAGCCTCGGTAGTGTAATGGTTAGCACGTTAGACTGGCAATCCAGAGATCTGTGGTACGAATCCTGGCCGCAGAGGTTGATTTTTTTAGACAATTTATTTTCTTTATTTGTTATTGGGATGGAAGTCATTTGGTCCTGGCCTATGTGCCAACTGGAGTGAGTGAGTGAGTGAGTAAGTCAGTCAGTCAGAAAGAAAGAACACAAATGTAGGCACACACTAAGGTATGCTTAAAACACTGATATAAAGAACAGTTTGGTACATTCTGAACAAGTTCTTTGTGTCAGTAGCTCATCGTATTAGTTGAAAATGATCCATTTACTCCATATAAGGTACTTGAAGATCCGTTCTTTATAACAATCAGTTCTTAATGAAAAAGTGCTTTCAGAGCGCGACGACCTGCTGTTGCTACAATAGCTGTCGCTACAACAGCAGCACTTACTACGAGGGCTCTGACTTTGATGGCGTCATCTCCAGACTGGTACAGCTTCTTCAGGATGGGGATGGCGTCTTTCAGAATGCCACTGCACTTGTCCTTCTTGGAGGCAGAGTTCACAATGGCCTCCACGGCCACTCTCTGGAGAAAAGTAAAACAGAAAACCATCCCGATAGTCGATTCTTAGGGGAAATTTGATTGATAAAGATTGTACTGCTTCTTTTTCTTATTATTATTTTTATTATTACAATTTTTTTATTTTTTCTCTCAGATGTTCATGAAAGAAAGACGGAGACAACTTCAGCTTGAGCTGAACCAACAGAGGCACTGTGTTATTGTCAATATAGACTCAGCAGGAATCCACTATCACCCTTCAGCATGTTGATTGTTTAAAAAGATTGCACTGGAGTTTGTTTTTTTTTGCTTATTTTCATTATTACCATTAATCTTAATTTAGCGCCTAGAGTCTGCTGCCAAGGTGGGGATAGTTTTTACGCGTTATAACCTGACAAGCAACACATTGAGCAATATGGAGGTACATGTTTTAAAAACTATACCAGCCGTATCACCATTTATGACACATAATAATCACTGAAGAGAAACCACCTAAAAAAAAAAAAAAAATTGTGTGTGTGTGTGGGGGGGGTTTGGATAAAAAAAAGTGACAAAATTCAAAAGAAAAGTCACTCTATCCAAACCAAATAATTTCTACAATCCTTACAATTAAATTAGTGTTTCATGAAAAACATGAGGGAGTTAAAAGAATTTAAATAATCAGCATAAGGATTTACAAGCAAGAACATTTTCTTTCCATGATTGTTTGTTTGTTTGTTTATTGGTTGTTTTAGGGCACCATGACACACGAGGGTAGTGGCACCCGCCAACAGGCCTAAACATTCAAAGGTCTGAAATTCTTCCTATTCTAAGGTCAACTGTCTTATGATTAAAAACACTTTTAGTGCTCTTTATACAAATGTGATTTTAAAAATATGTGTAAATAATTCAGGTAAATTATAAAAGTTAAAAACTAGTCCTCTGCACAAACGTATCTCCTAATTCCAGGGAGAAAAATAAACAAAGACTTTTCGGGGATATGAGAGGGAGGACGTCGTCCCACAAGGATAGGAAGGGGGAGGGGGCCTTGTGGAACCAGCGGTGCTGAACGGCGTAAACAATAAAGCATCTTTTTTCCTTTCACATAAAAAAAAAAACAAAAAAACAAAAAAAAAAACACTTCACTCCCATTGCTGGGAGTCCCATCAAACAGAAAAATATCACACTTCAAAAAACACGTCACTTTAACCTCGCCCTGTGGATTTGGAGGGGACATGAAACGCGGGGGAGGAGGAAATGCTGTGCAGAGGATAAAAATGTTTAAGTATTCAAAATTTACAAGTGTCTATATATATCTTTCCACTGAATGAATGAATTATTATATATGAATGAATGAACTATTATGTATGTATGAATGAATGAACTATAGTGTGTAAATGAATGAACTATTATGTATGAATGAATGAACTATAGTGTATGAATGAATGAATTATTATGTGTGAAATAATGAATTATTATGAATGAATGAATGAATGAATGAATGAATGAATTGTGGAGCATGAAAGACACTTCACCACGAAAGGAATAAATGAATGAACTGTGCACGATGAAAGACACTTCCCCTGCGAGGGAATTAATGGCGGCGCAAATGAACAGTTCCTCACCTGGTACTGCTTGTTGTCAGTGGTTGCCAAGGTAAACATGAGCTGCGTCACTCCCTCCAGCCCCAAGATGACAGAGCCCACATCGTAGGCTCCCTGCAGGGATACAACAGTCACAGCAGTCAATATTTTTCTTTTCTCTTTCTACAGTCCTTGTTTCCAATGCTCTTATTTGTGTATAAACGAATATATATCACAAAAGGCGCTTTGAGAAACTTGGCACTTGTCAAATTTTGTTCACTTATTGCATGAGATATGTTTATTATATCATACACTTCAAACAAACCACAATAAAGGGAGGAAAAGGCCATTAAAAGTGTTAGTGCATACCTGTAAAAGTGTGGAAACAGCGGCAACTGCTTCAATTTTGGACTCCAAGATGTCGTCGCTGAACAGTTCCCTGGAAAGATAGATAAGTCGGAAAACATAATATTACTTATTTAGTAGATTAATATACAATAATAACAAATCTGATACAATAGATTCATAACATTTTGATTTTGAAACATATAAATAAAGATTATATAAAGAAAACAATGCCAATATTGACACGAATACAAATGTATACAACATACTGAATACCAAAAATAACCAGCCAGATTTTAACAAACTGTAACTGAAAATCTGTTAGGTACATAACAATACACATGGTATCTCATGAGAGAGAATTTATCCCTCTTTTGATTGATCTAATTGAAATTTCAACAAAAAAGTTTTCATGAATTATTCAACAAAGCACTTTGAGCTAGATTTCGGCACCAACGCCAGCACATTAAAACTCAATGCAAACTTTTTTATTCACCATAACAAAAACATACAGAAAATGGGACGGAAAGTCATGATAAAAAATAAACTGTGCATAAAATGCAAAAGGAAACATAAATAAGAACAATGGAAGAAATTTCTATCAATTTTTCAATAACTTTGCATTGTTTTAGCAGAAGATAAACACAAGAGTCAAACCAGCAAAGTGAAAAAGTGAGTAGCAGGAGTGATTTCACTCAGTTTCACAGCATGCGTGAACCTGTTTAAATACGGATCTTGTCAATTGTGCAATCAAAGCCTGTGGAATTGCATTGTATTCCCTTCTCAACGCTGCCTTCAACTGGGCAAAGTGAACGATACCAGCTTGCCCTTGAATAAGAGGTCAAATTTGCTAGTATCCAAGAACAACGCTGAGAACCAATGAGGACAAAACCAGCGGCACCTGGGAGACACACCAATGCAGGCAAGCTTGTCTGCCAAGACGAGTGAGGTTTTGCTTAGCACAGTGAGGTTTTGCTTAGCACAGTGAGGTTTTGCTTAGCAGTGAGGTTTTGCTTAGCACAGTGAGGTTTTGCTTAGCACAGTGACGTCCACGCCTTGGTCCACCTGTCAATCGTTCTACAGGGTTTGATGAGAAGATGAAATCCATGGCTGTCTGGGTTGCCTGCAAAATAGTTGGGGCATATGGCTTCAAACCATAGCTTCCTATTTGTCTTGACCGATCTCTTTAAGCCTACTCAGGCCACGTATTTCCCTGTGTCATACATGTTGGATTTTGCAATCAGTGCAATCAGTGCAATCAGTGCAATCAGTGCAATCAGTGCAATCAGTGAGGAGTTTTCTGCAGATCTGGAGCATTGAGATCTGCTTGGTTTATCTCTATAAAGGTCATGACATGCTACCCAGACCCATTCCAGATTCCAACCATTTGGATTCTTTCATCATTTTTGAGTAGTGGCAAGAAATCTTGAGCTTCTTAAGAATTCTTTGAATGTAATTTTTTTGTTATTGTAGCACTTGAAGCACCTATGCAATTGATCTGTTCATGTGTTTTTTGGTACAGTGATAAATGAACCTAAAAATTTTTTTTTTTTTCTTGGGGCCTTCTTTCTCTTCTCCAATATCAGAGACTGAATCAGTTGAATTTGAAGGCACACTGGGTTTTTTTAAGCAATTGGACTAGTCCAAGGGATTTTTCAACAGCATACTTCATATCAATGAAATTGTTGATAAATAGTCTTTTGTTGACAGTAAACATTCCTCGATATCTTGACAAACTAAGAAAGTTGAAGCTTATCAGAAAGTGGCGTCCAGCATGTTACAAAGAGAAAATCTCATATGTATTCTTTTCAACTGCAGCCGATTATTGTTTGGAAGCAAAGACAACAACACTATCTATTTCAGGTTATGCACTGTAGGTGTAATGTAGAGTCACCTGAAATACTCCTGGCACTTGTCCCTGAACTTGTCCCTATGTTTGTCGTTGATGAGGTCATCCCAGATCTTGGACAATGCAACAGAGGCGTGCATGCAGGATTTCTCTGTGATAGGAAGCGTTTTGTACTCTTTCTGGGTCCCAGCAACAGTCAACAGGTTTTCAAGGCCTGCCAGTAAAGGACAGTAAAGATAAAATTTTATTGTCTACAAAGAATGCCAAATAATTTTAGGCCGTATTTGTAACACTTTTAAGGATATCTGAAATGATCTATAAGCTTTCAAGGCCTGCCCTTAAAAGAAAGTAGTAAGGAAAAAACCTTGTAAATAAAGACCATAGCCAATGTAGCATAATTTTTTCATCCCATGCAACATTAAGATTACATTACAGAAGCAATGATAAATTATATTTGCTTGAGTGTTTGTACACAAATTAATCTTTATTTTAAAGGAGCCCTGCCATTGCATGTGTAAACAAGCAATAAAACCAGTTATCCATGTATGGATAGACTCTTATTTCATGTATATGATTCTCAACAACTTTCAACTATTATTTTATTGCATTAAGTCTGAGTATAGTTGAGGATTAGCACAAAACTGTGAAATGCAGAACTGCCCAGTGACAAGTTTTCTCAGATTGAAAAGCATAATATCATATCAACTATTTCTGTGCATGCATATGGACGCATACATATTTTCATAATTTTTACCAGACTTTGAAATATTATTTTTAGATTACAGTCCAAGAGGTACAAAATTTGTTTAAAAAATGCATCTTTTACACAGTTAAACTGTAAATACAAAAAAGTTAAATCGTTTTAGCAATAAGACGGTATAGATATAGTGCCTAGGTGAGTCAAAACCATAGAAAGAAATAAGAAAAAATTTTAAGAATTCCAAGAGTGTTTGAAGTTGTTTGCAGAGGGAATCAAATCCCAGGCCTGCCATTCGAGGCAGCCATTGTCTGGCCACTGCCAGGACAGCGAGCCTACCAACTGAGCCATCTGCCACTCTTTCTAAACAAAACAAAACAAACCCTTTGAAATCTCTTGACCTTACCCTGAGTGTCCAAGAAAGGGCCTGTCCAGTCAGCTCCCTCTTTGGAAGTTACGTTCTTGGTGATGAGCTCAATGGCAGAGTCTCGTCCATAGGCAGTGACTTTGCCACTAGCCACCATTCGGTTAAGCCCCTCAAACACCTCCTTCAAAAAGGCTTTAGGCTCTTCTCCTGTAGAAAAATAAAAATAAAAACAATATCTAAAGAGTGCAAGACATACATCCATCAACAGTATCAGTCACTATCATAAGGTCTTCCCATTAAATATATATATATATATATATATATATATATTTTTTGTTTGTTTGTTTTTTTTCTAATCCTGTGCTCTTTCTAATATAGGATACTAGTCACCATTCAGATATAATTTGTGATAGAAGTGAATCTTGGACAAAACGCAGCCTTATGGATTTTTGCAATAATATAAACTCTACAACATAACATCTCTACTTGGCTAAGATAAATACTTTCTACAATCAAACAGGACTATGATGGCATCGGTTATATACAATAAACCCTCAAAGATCACCTATAGCTTATCAAAAAGTTGTTTTGTTTGGCAGTAAACAAGCCCTAAGTCAAGCATTCACTAAAACAAGGAAAATATATAGAATATTGTCTGCTAGCTAACCCAGGTTTGGTCATTGGTAGGGGCTTCAGGTCCCTTTCCTAATTCTTGTGTCGTGAGGCCCTGAAACCACCAACAAACAAACAAACCATTCCCAATTGTGCATTTTATCATAAAAACTTCCTGATGTACCAAAGATTCAAGAGCAACAAAAGAAGATCTTGAAATAGATGTAGTTGGGAGAATATAGCTCTGGACAGAGAGAGTTGCTTATATCAGGTGCGTGAAAAAAACCAAAAAAAAAACCCCAGAGCGGTTAAAAACTGTGTTTTTATTAATATAGTTAACAAAACTCAGCACAAGCAATGATAATCAATAAGTTGTGAACCACAGCCTTTGCTTCTTTTGTTTCAGTGTATTTAAGATTTTATATGCTCTATTTAATTGTTGTTTATGTGTACAATTTAATTTGCACTGTACTATGTACATATTGAAAATGGATATTATACATTTTTTTGTGCACCTAGAGCTGCCCAAGTGGATTATGTGCGTTAGAAATAAACGACATTGTTCTATTATCATTGATCAACATCTTAATTTTACAAATGAAAAGTTTCAAAGCATACCTCTCAACATTGAAATCCATAACCAAAAAATAGTAAGCAGGCATTAAAAATAGTACTCATTACCTTGACTATAGTGAAAGCATGGGGACAAACATATTTTCTGTTTAATTTTAGCCTCGCCTTTTTATTGCACCAAACAGCACTGGTGTGAAATGTTACATGAGACAGTATTTTTTTTTGTAATTTTAAACTCACCTTGTTTAAAGCACTAAAATGCACAGTGTGAAAATTGTTTTTTTATTGGGTTTTTGGGGGGTTTTTTTGGTTATTATTTTTTTTATATAAAGATTGTAAAAAGCAGAAAAGCGTAACCAGATTTCCAAAAGCGTAATGGCATAATCAGGGCAGTAAAATCATTATGATTACGCTAAAATGATAATAGTTGAGATGTATGTCAATGTACTGTGGTTATAGACAAGTGAAATATAACCGTTTTATTAAGACTACCCAAAAAAGCTCATATCATAGATTTCAGAATTGCGTCTTGTTAACATTATAAACGCTGTAATACATACATTTGGTTGATTCAGATCAGTTGAATTGAACATTAAAAAAAAAAAAAAGAGCTCAAAGATATGTAGACTTGTGTGAACATAAGGTGGAACTTGTTTCAGATGAGATTGTTTAATTTATCCAATGTAGAGTTTCACCTTTTGTGTCCAATTTGATATCCTGTACCAATTTGCTTCTTCCTGTTTCGCGGTGCCATAACAACAAAAGTACAATAGATACAGATGTGACATATTTATACAGTCAACAAAATTACTACAAAAACAGTTTGACCATAACCTTTCTTGGTTTTTAAATCAACAACATGGCTTCAGTAAAGCTTTGGCAAAATGCCCTCTTTAGAGTCGTGCCGTGAAGTCTACGATAGGGGCATTTTCGGGTAGTCCAAATAAAACAGTCATATTTCACTCATTAATAACAGCAGTACATTGAAACTTTGCACATATAGAATTAAGATGCTTGTATCAAATTTTGTTTGCCTCATTAATTATAACTTTTTAAGTGCTCTGGTTTCGAAACTTTTTTTTTTTTTTTTTTTTCACACACGCTATATATTGACAGCCAATAGGCAACAAAATGTAACAGTGGGAGAGCTAGTGCCAAGGCCTAAATAAGTAGACATTCAAAGACAAGTCTCTTACCCAGTTTGAGTTGGGGGTAAGGGTTCCTGGTCTCTTTCTTCTTGGCCTCCAAGTGCTGTGCCACAGCTTCGTGGTGCACGTCTAATCCTGTGGAGAAGGAGATCAAGTTCTGCAGCAGCAGGGCCACCGATGAGGCCATATCCTCGCTGCTGGCAGACATCAGTCGGAAGACATTGCCTAGCTCTATTTCTCGGATGATAGCAAGACTCTGTGAATACAGAAAAAAACAAATCAGATGTGTTTTCAAAGCCAGCTTATATCAAAAGACCAGCACCACCAGAAGCAATCTCTGACATTATGGTAAATAAAGGTTGTAGATTTGTAGATGCAAAGCAGAAAAGCCTAGATAGAGGTCAGTGGCAAAAGTTTGTGCATAGCAATTAAACCTTACACTGGAAAGGCACTAAAGCTAAAGATAAAGAAAGAAGGAAAGGTTACAATATTTATCCCTTTTCCAGAAAGCTAAGAATGTGATAGTTTTTCTCAGTCTTTTTTTTTTTTTCATGTGTAACCCAACAGAGAAAAGAGTTTACTGTATTTCCATGCATTACTAATCATTGCAGAGCATTCTTTGTTTATTCATTGAAGGTTTTAGGGTCAAACGACACATGAGGGTCATAGAGGAGCCCAGAGGAAAGTAAGATGATAGAATTAGTTCAAAGAGGGGGGAACAGATCAAACCACAAACAGCAGAGAGATAATTTACACCAAAAAATTAATATCATCTCTAAAAACACATATAGACACCACAAAGAGATTTACAATGACAAAAAATGTCATCTCTCCTTACAAAAATAAATAATGGCCATCCCTCATGACAGCATAATAGAAAGTACTCAGTACGTTTAACTTGTGATCCTGCGGTCATGTACCAAAAGGCATGAAATAAGGGATGAGCACTGAGTTGCAAACAAGACAACAAAAACAGGATATCACAGAAAAGGGGAAAATGTAAGACAAGAGATTCAGTGTAAAAGATAAGAAGAAACAGAAGTACAAGTGGCCACCAAGGACACCCACCAACCACCCACAGAGCAGTGTTGGTCTTGCAAGGGCAGCAGGGCACAAATACTAAGCTGTCCTCACTATTAAAGGAGGAAAAAAAAATCTATATATAATACTCCAATCTTGTTGGCCAAAACACACATCTCACTCCATTCAAGAGAACAGGCAAAACTAGGAATTAAAACTCAATACAAAAAGGAGGTAGAAACAAGCTGGAAAAGTATTTCAGTAACAAAAACTTTTCAAACGAATCCAAAATATAAAAGAATGCGGAGATATCCTAATAGTCTATTCTGGAGTGGTTCAAATATCACGTCACTGTGAAAGATAAAACTATGGAATTGATATTAGACAATAACCAATACACGTTATTCTTCTCCCTTGCATATACATTATATTCAAATGCCAGACAAGCCGATGATGGCCTCATGTTTGTAAGGTGCTGCCCAGGTATGACCATGGTTCATAATCAGTGACTGATGTGCGTATTGACTATTTCTCTGGTTGGGCATTGACAATTACAACATGTCTATCAGACTACATGTATTGCTCTACAGTTGCTATAGATTTGTTGTCAACCAGGGATATATTATGTTACTGTAAAGAACTCTCTGCTAAAAGGTGCTATACAGTAATACTATTACAATTGTTAAGAAACCATTACAACCAGCAGAAAGGGAGAGTAATCACCCGCTCTTTGCTCCCTTTGGCCAGAGTAGTTAGGACACGTGTGGCCCCCTGCACAACATCCTGGCTGCTTTCAAACAGTAACGGTTTCAGCTTCTGCAGCACCCCTTGCTTCATCATCAGCGATGCCCCTGCCTCCTCTCGGGAAAGAACGATCAAGTTGTTCAAAGACTGTGGACAGGGAAAGAAAGATTATCATATCATCAATGATTTTCACTTTCTCCGTATGAAGTATTCAGGTTTAATCGGACAATGTTATAACTTCAGCCCATTAAAATATGAATCATCATGGAGTTCTAAAGATAGACAAACTCTTAATTTGTTTCAAACAAATTGGTAGAAATCTCTTTGTTCACACACAAAAACATAACGCAGGCTCAAAGCATGAAAGTCCATCCAGACCTCCGCATAACTCAGGATATTTATGCTTTTTATGAAAAATATAGTTGTTAACAATAAACTTCATAGTTTGCAATGATCCGATGATTTATTAACTATTATTACAGTTACCTTTAATATTACTACTATGGTTATTATTGTAATTATCATCAATCTTATCATCATCTCACCTGTAACCTTTTCTCCTGGTCCACAGTCGAATCGAAAGCTATGTTGAACATCTGGGAGACTTTGTTGCCGGTGCTGTTCTGCTGTTTTATCTAACAGGGCCAGGGGACGAACAAACAAATTAAAACTGAGCACACAAGCAGGCAGCAAATCAATCCTGAAGTTTATCTTTTAGAAAGACCAACCAGAATTGGACATGAGAGTTTTTAAATAATAGATCATTGTATACTTTCTCTTTCCCCCAGCGTATGTTTTAAAGGTAACTTTAATTTTAAACCTGTGTATTGTGTATACATTTTTTTCAACAGAAAATACACTTCTATTGTGAACTTCCGTAAGAACTAAAAAACGCAATAAAACTGGATGTTTCGGGTTTCCCCTTCATCAACCTGTTTGTCTGTCCTGTTGATGAAGGGGAAACCCGAAACGTCCAGTTTTATTGCTTTTTTTAGTTCTTACGGAAGTTCACATACTCCTACCACGGTATTTTATTCTCTTTGACGACCCAGCTTCCAGCAGCCTCTACTTTGGCATCATACAGACAGAAGGAAAAGAGTAGGAAAAAACTGTGTTTCAAGTTTTAAATAGATCCCATGCCATTTTAGATCAGATTTGCTTACCCTTTCCTGAATGACTCCATTGAGGCGAGTGAAGACTGGGCGCACAGCTTTGTTGGTGGGGTCCACTTTGATTAGGAGGGAGGCATCCTTGAAGGCTTCCTCCATCTTTCCTAAATGCTCCAAGGCTTGGCATCTCCGGAACAAGGCTTTGGGGTCATTTGGAGAAATTTCCAGAGCTGATAGAAAAGACAAAACGAAAAGAGTGAGGTGTTTGTGCCCCCTTGAGATCTGATGGGACTTGTTTCAGTGCTCATGGCAAAAACTGCTTTCCTCATAATGAGCATGAGACCAAGCAAATTGTTGGTGCTAGTCAGACGAATTGATTTTTAAAGTAAAACTGGGCACTGCTAAATTTCTATTTGTAAAAGTTAATTTCCCTCATAATGCCATTTTATGCAATTCACCTTGCTATATTTACCCGAGTGAACAATTGTGTATCACTCATTATTTTAAGATGTGTATGCCCATTGATATAGTTTTAACTTATCATTTACTACATGGATATAAGTATTTTGATATGTAGAAATAGATTTTGGAAAACTGGACAATGTGCCTTTTCATGGACAATAAATGTTTATTCATTTATTGAGCATCAACAGATATTTCTTTTTCGTGTGTGTTTTTTGTGTGCACATCTGCTATTAATCATCATTATCAAAATGAAAATATAATTGTCACAAGGTCATCAGACTAAAAGCATGTTTCAATGTCCTTTAAATTAACTTTCTCCTGTATTCTAATTTACTTTTACTTTACAGATAAATGCAAACCCTGTCTTCAGACCTTTATTAATTTAAGATAAACTATCATAAACGCATGCTATGTGGCTTCAATTCTATTAACGTTTTTATAATTTTGACTTCTACATAATTTTTTTGTTCATAATCTTTGCAGTATTCAGTAATTTATCTTTTTGTATTGTTGAACAATAAAGAATGTGAATACCTCAGAAACCAGCTGACAAATATTTTTTTTGAAAAGGGTCAGAAATTTATCCAAGCTTTTTTTTTTTAGGTAGAAGATCATATAAAAACAATAAATTCTTTCCTTATACTGATTTGTTTGTATGATGCACTGTTTTTGGCTCTGACTTTCTGTAGTTGAACTATAAAGAATTTGAAAGCTCAAAAACTGGATTTTTAATACTTTACAAAAAGTCAAAAAATTCTCCAAGTTGCAGGTCTATTCTCACAAATCATGAAAATAGCAAGTAGAAATGACCCATTTGATTACAATGACTCATTGAATCATCACATCTTGTGGAGTCATATGTTTAGTTTTTTTGCAGAGTTTTTTTGTTTTTGTTTTTTTAAAAATCAATTTGTACTATTGTTTCAGTATGCAAGTTGCAGAGTACATCATGTGGATATTCATTGAAATTCTGTAAAGCGCATTGTTTATTTATAGAAAATGTGCAGTATATTATTATTATCTTGTAGACTGTGACTAATATTCCGAAATGGGAACCACACACTACATAGTTATGCAATCGTGCCAAGCGCACCCCAAACTTTAAAACGAGTATTTATGATTACCTCCAGAGGCATCGGTGACAGCATTGGAGTTCTGTCCCAATTTCAAGTAGCAGGCAGCTCTATTCTTCAACATGAGGCACTTTTCAGCATCCTTCAGATTGCCCAGATCCAGGGCTTTAGTGTACAAGGATAGAGCCTCATCATAATTTCCTGCCTTGAACTGCTCGTTGCCTTTCTCTCTTAACTTCACACAGTCTGCCATGACTATTGATCGGGACAGAGACGACCACAGGACATGTACACCTGAAATTGATATAACATGAGTAAAAAGTGTAAGAGCAATCTATCCTCCCTGTTTCAGTAATAGTGAAAGATTTTGGATTCCTTGTTGACGTTTCTGTAGCATTTGAGGCTACCCACGCCCAACCTCAAATCCAGAGGACCTGGAGACTCATTTCGGGAGTCACAGCCTTGGTGGCCATTTAGTCGCATCCTACGGCACTACACTAGCTTCACCTTGGGACTATTCCTGTTCTCCTCTCTGCTGAAGAGACCGCGGTTCCCACACAGGGGCAAGAACACTGCTAGCAACGAATTATTAATTTCTTACTATTGAGAAGTGCTGGCATCACCAAGCAGGAGCTCTCATCCAAGTTTAATTTACTAGAACTAGAACCAATGGTGTGAATAAATGGATGTCTTTCAATACAAGAATGATGAAATTATAGAAAGATAAAAACGTGTCAGACTTGAGTCATCCACATAGATATCATAGACGCTAAAGAAATCTAAAAGAGTTTTCACACAAAGGCCACTGTCCTGGCAAAATTCTAAATAATTCCAACAGATCAGTTCACCTGCTTCTCAATGAGCATTTGCTACTGGCAGTTGTGGAAGTTCTCCTTAGAATGGCATAGTATAGCTAAACACCAACCATCCGTTGTAAGCACTTAGAGCCTGCTGTTCTAAAGGGGCGCTCTATAGACTGACAAAAATCCAAAAATATAGTTTTGTAAGCAAATAAAATGTTGTTTTGCTACATGTAAATGGGTAAAGATATACAGACCAGATAGCTACCCTTAGAATCATCCTGGACCAATCACTAGAATGGAACTCTCCTTTCTCTTTCTTTCTTTATCTTTACCTTTAGTACTTTTCAGTGTTAAGTAAGCTTTAATTGCTATGCACAAACTTTCGCCACTGATCCCTATTTAGGCTCTTCCTTTTTGCATCTCTACAAGTTTACAACCCCTCTTTTTTACTTTGTCTGTGATTGCTTCTTGCCACAATTTTTTGGCAACTTTCCCGGCTGTTTACATTCTAAAATTTGTTTTGGGATCCTGTCATTTTCCAACCTGTTTACATGGCCAAACCAACGGAGTTGGTTCTTCTCTATTTTAAATGCAAGGCTTTCTGTTTTAACTTCCTCTCTAATTCTTATGTTTCTTATCTTATCTCTCTTTGTCTTGCCTATTGATTGTCTCAGAAATTTTATTTCACTTGCCTGCAACCTACTTTTATCATTGTTATCTAACTTCCATGTTTCACTTCCTTAGAGTTGGGCAATAGATAGAATTAAAGATTGATATTTTGGTTTTTGTAGTTAATTCTCTTTTCCTTATAGAAGCTTGCCCAAGCTGTCAATACACTTGCTGATGTGTGATTAAATAGTTAAAAACCCTTGGTTACGAGAACGACAAGTTTCGCTATTTCGTACCCCATTCTCCAATTTCATACCCCTAGTACCGCAATTTCGTACCCACAGTTCTACTATTATTTTGTACCCCCAGTACGAAATTGTGGTACTTTTGTCACATGATACTCTCGACTGCCATCTCACCACAACTGGTGGTAAAACGCCAGCAGTTAGAACAGCAGGGCTGCCAACCTCGACTCTTCAAAAAAGAGGGACATTTCACCCCCAAAAAGAGGGACATTCATGAAAAAAAGAGGGACATTTTGCAGTGGAAGTAAAATCAGAAAAATGATCGAATTGAAATAGGTCCTTACATTATGATTATTATCATCCAAAAGACAATAGACATCAATCAGATGATAAAAGCTTTTAATCATGTTCATGACAATCCTGTCAGATTTCCAAGTTCCCTTTCTATATGTAGTTAATTTGTTTGGGGTTTTTTTGTGTTTTTTTGGCTATTGCTGCTGTTAATATTTTGTAATGAGAGGTAAAATAAAAGTCTTAAGTTCAACATTGGCATGAAAGATTGCACCAATTCATCTAATTGACAGGATTTGTTGAACTCAAACAAATGCATCTCTAAAACTATCTAAAACTGATTGTGCTCAACAATATATTTTGTGTGTGTGTGTGTGTGTTTGTGTGTGTGTGTGTGTGTGTGTGTGTGTGTGTGTGTATGTGTGTATGTGCATATTATGTATCTTTGTGTGTATGAGTATGTGTATGTACGTGTGTGTATGTGTGCGTATATTTATGTGTGTATGTGTATGTGTGTGTGTGTGTTTGTTTGTTTGTGAATGCTTGTGTGTGTGTGTCTATGTGTATGGGTGTGTTTATGTGTGTGTGTTTGTGTGAGTGTATTGTGTGTGCGTGCGTGTGTGTGTTTGTGTATAGTGTGGGGATGTGTGGGTTGTGAGTGTATATGTGTGTGTATATGTGTGTGTCTGTGTTTATTGTGTGTGTGTGAGAGTGTATGTTTGTGTGTGTTGTGTGTGTGTGAGTGTATTTGTTTGTGTGTCTGTATTGTGTGTGTGAGAGTGTATGAGTGTGTGTGTGTGTGTGTGTGTGTGTGTGTGTGTGTGTTTATGTTTCATCGGAGTGAGTCGTTCCTGGCTTTCTTCAGCGACCCGGGTTTATCGCTGAGCTTGAAACCACTTTTTTTTAGAGTGGCGGATGATTCAGTTGGTAGGTCCGCTGTTCTGGCATTGGCCAGGCGATGGGTGCCGTGGCAGGTTCTGGTTTCGATTCCCTCCTCTGATGACTTCTTGTTTGTTCCCTTTTTTCCATGGATTTGGCTCACCTTGGCACTGTGCCTATACTATTTTATGTTTATTTTTTCCACTTCCAGTGCCAGCTCCTCCTATGCAACAATTGCAGCATCTTACACAAGAGGATTTAATCCGATGTCGAGTGTGACCAGACGCTATTTTTGTCAATAAATCGTCGTTATGTTGTACCCAACGAGCAGATGGTTTGGTGTGCCACACTTCCACACGACCTTAATTAAGGCGACAGGATTAGAGGAGGGGGAGGAGAAGGAGGAAGGGGAGGAGGAGGAGGAGAAGGAGGAGCAGGAGGAGGAAAAGGAGAGAGGAAGGGGAGGAGGAAGAGGAGGGGGAGGAGGAGGAGCAGGAGGACGAGGAGGGGAAGAGGGGGAGGAGGAGAAGCAGAAGGAGGAGGATGAGAGGGAGGAGGAGGAGGAGGAGGAGGAGGAGGAAGAGCAGGAGGACGAGGAGGGGAGGAGGGGGAGGAGGACGGGGAGGAGGAGGAGGAGGAGTAAGGGGAGGAGGAGGATGAGAGGGAGGAGGAGGAGGAGGATTCTTCTCCAGTTACCGATACCTTACTGTAGCAATACTTTGTGTGAAATGGATTGGTCCTCCATTGTAATAGATGCCACGTAAAGCAGATGGTGCTTTGAACTGAAGTAAACCTTTTTGTTTGTTTGTCCCAGGCCAATATACCCGCCAGGGTTAGTTCGTCAGTAAATTACAATCTCTCATTCTAGTACTTACAATTTTCTCCCATGCAATTTATTTTTATTATGCATATTATTATCATATTTCAACAATTAATCTCTTTGTTCATGTAAAAATTGAATTAGAGATAGCTTCATGCATTACCGATGCAGTTACATCCATCACCCTTTATTATTTCAATATTTATATTTATATTAGTATTTTGTTATTTTCTACTTCTGTCCCCTCATCTTCAATAAGATCCCAGGGGTGTCTTTTTTCCCCATCCCCGCGCCCTAATGGCTGACCTGTTAGTTCTATATTATGTCGCACTCAACATTGCCAAAAGTTGTATCCACGTAAAGGGATTACTAAATGCGACTTTGCTAATATTGTATTTGCTGACACTATTTGTGAGTATTGCAAATGCCACAATGGACTTCAGGGTTACAATTCTTAATCTTATCTTATGATAATATGATTGAATGTGATTAAATGGTTATCTGCAGAGTCAGATATAAATGGTCTGTCTTTGTTGTTGTTGTTGTTGTTGTTGTTGTTGTTGTTGTTGTTGTTGTTGTTGTTGTTGTTGTTTCTTTGTTGATGGTCCCACCAAATGAAAGCAAGAGTAGTAATATTGGTATTTTTTTAGTTGTGGTACTACTAAGAATAATAAAAGTTTTTTTAAAAAAAGTATTTTGATCTAATTAATTAAACTGACAGTATCAATAGTAAAACTACTACTACTACTACTACTACTACTACTACTACTACTACTACTACTACTACTACTACTACTACTAATACTACTACTAGTAGTAGTAGTAGTAGTAGTAGTAGTGAGAATAATACGAAAAACAAAGGCTATCAACAATCTAATTAAAGTGACATCGAGATAGATAATCTTACCGCTTCTGGCAAGAAACGTGAAAATTGTGGGTGGTCCTAAAAATGACCCAAAAAGATAAACTGAAGAACTTGAAAAATGTAGAACTGGTAGAACTTGAAACTTGAAACTTGAACAAGGTGATTAAATAATGTAAGCCTCCCCCAACCCCGACTCGAGGTCCTTTATGTACATCGCCGTCGGAGGCCATCTGAGTCCGGTGGGTACCTAGTAATACTCTTTGTCATCGTCGTACCCCATATTGCCACAGAGGCAGCAAGACAGGCTTATCTTGATTGAATAGTGTTTGCAGACACGCTTCGCCTTCGTCCAAAAGGACTGCCGCTCCCAGCGGACAGAGCTGGATGTTATTATATCCGCTGAGTGCAGGGATCTGTTGGACCCGTACGTAATGTCGACACTGACTGGAATGGGAACCATAATATGTCGCATCGATACTCTTGGTGTCCTCACTGTTCTTCAGTAACGAATCTTGCTTATCTCGCTATTGGCTTTGATATACGATTTCCGCAGTAGCAAACCAGGCTGAACAGCCTTCAAGTGGGTTGAAACTTTCGAGCAGATTCAGAATATTTTGATTTGATTTTTTCCATTTTGTTGACCGCAGAACCGTAAGGTTTGTCCATTTTTATTGTAAATTCCGGGGTATAATCGCTTTTTGAGTCGCAGTGACTCGAGGAGTAAAAATCTTAGAGCACGCCTCGCCGATGGCTGTCCACAGCACGGGTCTTATCAAAACAACCTCAAAATGTGGCGTCTTTAGCACATCTCTTCCAAACCCATCGCTGGGGCGCTTTTTCATTTTGTTTGATCTCTCCAAAATTCAATGGCAATCAAAAATTAAAATGACTACAGCGGTAAAATTGACCCTAAAACAAACTTAGACCACTGCTTTATCAAACAACCACTGATTCAGTCCACCTAATTGCCACAGACATGAAAATAAATGCGTAATAATTTTGCTGTATTCTTTTTTAATCACTTAGTTAACCAAGAAACAAGCTTCCACCCAAAGACTACCGAGCCGAACCCCACCCCATTGACGTTCCCCTAAATCTCCAGCACCAAAGCCTCAGACACCCCTCTCACGCCCACCACCCACCCCTTTCCTCACCTCATCAAAAAATAACAACAACAACAACAAACAACTATTCATTAAGACACCTGTTTTGTTAATACTGAAAATCCTTTTAAGGCAGCAATCTGCAATACTGTTTCCCCCAGACAGACCAGAGTCGGGGACAGGGCTTTCTGCAACTGTCGTTCTTTGGTTTTGCTTTCTCTTTGGCAGGTCACAATGACAGCTGGGTGTAAAAAAAGACAGGTATTTATGTTGACGCGTTAGTGATTTCAATCACAATCCTTTTGAAGTTGAAGGTAGAGAACACAAGCTTTCCACGGACGTATGTGCAAGTAATTACATTGTTTCCGAGTTGAGAAGAAAAGTATACATTTCACGTAACCACTGCTGTTCCTGTTTGTGTAAGTGTGGCAAGCCGTAATGATTGCTCTTTATATTTTATTGTGCTGAAAATAGTAAAAATAATAATAATAATAATAATAATAATAATAATAATAATGATGATGATGATGATGATGATGATGATGATGATGAT
>JBCIKM010366730.1:0-11035 GCA_039654465.1 Melibe viridis
TGAGTTGCAGACAAGACAACAAAAACAGGACATCACAGAAAAGGGGAAATAGCAAGACGATAGCTTCAGTGTAAAAGAAAAGAAACAGAAGTAGAAGAGCCCACCAGGGACTCCCACCAACCACCCGTCAGTATCAAATTGAAAGTGATGGAGTGAAACAAATGTCCTCATAATTATTCCAAAAAAGTTCTTTAGACATACTTTGCATCGTTTTGTTTGTTTATTGGAGGTTTTATGGCCCCACGACACAAGAGGGTCATAGAGGAGCCCAGGGGAAAGCAAGATGATAGAATCAGATAGAAACAGATAAAACCACAAACAGCAGAGTTTACACTAAGGAATATCATCTCTCAAAACACATATCGACACCGTTGTTTGGAGGTTTAAGGGTCCCTCGACACACAAGGGTCATAGAGGAGCCTTGAGGAAAGCAAGATGATATATTAGTTAAAAGAGGGAACAGATCAAACCACAAACAGAGGAGAGATGATTTACACTAAAAAATAAATATCATCCCTCAAAACACATATCAGCGCCACCGAGAGATGATTTACAATGACAAAAAATATTATCTCTCCTTACAAAAATAAGCAATGTCCCTCACTCATGACAGCATAATGGTTCAGGAAGACAAAGGATCTTTAAACCCCCTCTGTGGACAAAAGTACTCAGTTGGTTTAACTTTTGACCCTGCAAAAGGCGTGAAATAAGGTATGGCCAAATAAGACAACAAGAACAGGACATCACAGAAAAAGGGAAAAAGTAAGATGATAGCCTCAGTGTAAAAGTAAGAAATAGAAGTAAAAGTATCTACCAAGGACACCCGCCAAACGCTGCTCTCACACATTGTTTTCATTCTGTTGTCTGCTGGTATATGTCTGACCTATGACCTCTGACCTCTTGTTAGATGCCACTTCAGTGTGCCACATTTGACTCTTCATATCCGGTTCCTTCAATTGATGTGTGTGAGGGAATATCTCCTTTCAATTTTCATGCTGTCTCTTATCACAAAATGCAAAAATAAGATATAAAGACTCAAACTGACCACAGATACTGCATAGAGAGTCACTCTCTTTGCATCTCAATCTCAAAGCATGCAGCTGCACATGCAATGTACAAATACAATCCACTCACTTTGGTGCCCTGGAAATCAAGGGAATTGTAAACCATGAAATACTGGCAGGTGAAGGCAAAAAACCATGAGAGTGAAAACACCAAAATAAAGATTATGTAAAGCAAATAAATATAATAGTATGGCTGTTACTGGATAAAGAATGGATTAAATATTACATGCCCCATACAAGAGGATTGTTTTCACAACTGCAAGGATCTAAATAGGCACAGTAAAGCACTGATATGAAGAACAGCTTGGGTAATTCCAAATCAGTTCTTTGTATCAGTAATTCTTATCAGTCGAGTTTTATGTATTTACTCTTTATAAAGTGCTTAAAAATTGGTTCTTTATGACCATCAGCTCTCTATAAGTGTGCTCCACTGTAAATAAAAATTTGGGCTTTTTCTTCCAGAATGAAGCCCAACAACTTCACACAACCAGTAAAGCATTGACTCTCATGCCAAAAGAGGCAGGTTTGATTCCTGCCAGGGCTGTCATGTTAATCTCAATGCAACCTTGCACTGTCGATGTCCATGTTGTCAGAGACAAACCTTAGGCATTCACACAATCACGAGCCTTTCTACATTCTCAATTCCACCTGTCTCACTCATACTTCCCCCCTCCTACCCCACCACCACCCACACAACACTCCTACACACTCCCTCTCCTGTTTGGGTCTTGCATGCTGGTATTTAACCCGATGTCCATCTCATTCACACTCATTTTTCCACAAACCCATTGATCTCATTCATGATTTCGCCACATTGCTGATTTGTGTTTTATGTTGTTTGTTTGTCCTGTTGATGAAGGGGTTACCCAAAACGTACAGTCTTTTTGTTCCTTAGTCCTTAAGGAAGCTTACATATTCCTACCAGTCGAGAAAAAAAATGTGTGAAACTTGGTTACATACCACTATTCTCACACTCCTCTTGCCTTTCCTGGAATTGCAGAGTGGATTTTAGATCTTTTTCTCAAACTGATACTGATAGAATTACAAGGGTATTCTCCTTTAACTTTAATCAAGCTTGCTTCATCTGGCCACAAATTTAGTGGTACAACAAAGTTTTCCCTGTTAGCAGTAAATGTTGGACAAGAAGACTGCTCGCTGATTTTGTTGTAGTCTGCATTATGTGGTACTGCACATGAATCAAACTTCCCACATGACCTCTGCCATTCAAATTTAATGTTCTCAGTTCAGTCAAACGTGACTGGCCATGAAAAGTTTAAAAAAAAAAAAAAAAAAAAAAAAAAATTATTTGAAAAAAAAAAGATCAATAGTAAAGGGTATTGAACAGAGCAATAAATAAATGATTTCTAAAAAAATGACAGATAGGTTAATTCAAGTTCATGATAAATTTGTTTGTTTGTTGAGGGTTTTTTTTTTCAGTTTTAGGGCACCACAACAAATTCGAAATTAATCTATGAACTGTGACATTTTTGAGTCAGACAAATTTCCTTTTCTTCAAAGTTGAGTTTTTACATGATACTCTATGATCATCCATTATGATTGTTAAAAATCACTTAAATCAGTTACTTTTTCCTTGTAAACAACTAATGAAGGGACAGTACCAAGAATTCTCCTCTGAAATGATAAACAATTCTCTATAATAAGTAATTCCTCCCTATCAACATGTAGCAGTGTAAGCAACATTTCATTCACTTTGCACCAGCGTTTTTCATTATCTGAATGAAGCATCAATTATAAATCAATCCTCAATTTGACATTTCTTTTCATGAGCCAACAAAATTTTGGTGGAATAATGTTTTGCAGAAAAAAAATTCATTTTTCATCCGAAATCGTTTAAATGTATTTTATGTGGCTTATGCTTAAACATATTTTGAGGAATTAATTATTTCGAATGCCTTTATCTATTTAACAAAGAACTCTTTAATTAAATATTCTGTGGTTTTAGCCACTCAGAAAAAAGGTGAACAAGGATGTCACAGCACACCTGAAAACATCAAAATGACATGATAAATAATTTTTATTAAACAGGCTCATGCGACACTCTGCTAATAGTCACTTGCATGAAGTTGACGGGTTTCAATGAATTCATTGATAAAGCCTCGACAGGAAGAAAACCCATTAACAGCTACAGTCAATTATCTAACTCTCTCTTTACCGAAGAGTTCAAAACTTTTGATTAGATTGAGCCTTTGTGATAATCCATTATCGACTACAACAAGTTCAAAACGCACACAACAGAAAGAAAGCAAGGATTTCTTAGATTAATTATGCTGTTTTTTATTGTTCCCATACAAACAATATTAAAACAACAAATCCATTTCCTAGTCTTTGTCAGTTGGAAAATGATACCCCAAAAAATATGAAAAATTAAGAGAGTTAGGTATGAACTTAAAGTGATGAGAAATGAAATAATAAAAATGCTGACAATCTGTTTATGCTTTTGCTCAGAAACCATATTAAAAAAAAAAAGACATTTGTCATTTCTCCTCTCCCTAGACAATGAGCATTTCTTGAGCAATTCTCCTGATCACAGATTTGCGTACTGGCCACACAATCTCTCACAGTACCCTTCCTTCAAGCTCAATTTGGTAAGAATCTGTTCAACTCTATCATTCATTTTTATCCCAATTTTCCAGTAACCAAGTGCTTGGTTGAAATTTTCAAAAAATGAAATGATTTTATGTATGGAGCCAATGTGTTTTGAAATGCATCCCTGATTGTAAGAGATTTCACAGCCAGAGCTCTGTGACAGGGATTCAGCAGCCATCCTAAAAAACTTAATTGTCTCCTTTGACTGATTGATCTTCATCATCATCATCATCATCATCATCATCATCATTTAGCATCATATAACAGGCAAAGGTTACGCCTGTCACTTTAAATATTTGGAACACTTCTTCCATGAAAACTATGAAAGCTCCTATAAAGAATCTCACTGGCAGTGTGAGAAGCTCATCTTTCAGGCTTGAATATTAACTTGCGTTAAAATATCTACAACATAACTTAGCAGTGACTGAAAATGGTCCTCAAAATACAAAACAACTGACACAGGACTACAAAATGGGACTCTTCTGATATGTATCGCTATCGCTTTCGCTTTGTTGGTAATAACTTGACTTCCCTCCTGTAAAATACAAAATGCTACAATATTGTACTAAACTCTCAGGTGTACAATGTCTAGAATTTCACAACAAAATGACCACTAACCTGAACAAAATCTTCTCGTCTCATACATGTGCAGGTAATATCAAAACTCTGAGTAAAAATACTTTTTTTGTGTGCTAGAAATAGAAACTAAATGAAAATCAATGTGTAGAAATGATCATGAACAGCTGCCAAAAATCTCACTGACAAATAAATAATGTCATATAATTATAATGACACAACTACGATCACAAAAATAGATGATACTGAGAGGTACTGAACTCACTCAATTGCCCTGGAATATAGACAATGTCACAACAATCTTCACAGAGAGCAATTTAAAAAAAAAAAAAAATTTATTTAATTTTTTTTTTTAAAGTTACAAATCCCTGAAATCAGCTCTGTATTGTATACTTTAACTGATAAGTCTCAACCAAGTTGGTGACATTATTATAATTCTGTTCAACGATTTAATCCAAAGAAATGAAAGAAAATGTTTACTTTCAAAAAAAAAAAAAGGAAAAGGGGGAACGAATTTGGATTAAAATACCTCATCCCAATATGAAATGGAACATGCTGACAAAAATAAATCTTAAAAAGAAAAGCAACCGCAATCTTTATTTTCCCACTAAGAGCATTAAATTTTCCCCTCTCTTTCATGATAAGAAAATAGTCCAAGTCATAGATCAATCTCATTTGTTTATTCACACTCATTGCAGTACCTCAAACTTTCTACACCTTGAAATGTATAATTCATGAAGGGAGCAAGACAAGTAAATACAATCTAATCTCTTTAGCAGAGGCATACTGAAAATTGGAAAATACAAATATTTGACAGTTTTAAGCAGACATTTCACCTAGCACTCATAAAAGCACTTCAAAATAAAGGCTTTGCAAAGGTAAAAATTTTAAATAGAAGTAGATGGCAACACACTCAGTCATGCCCCCCCACCCCCCTCAAAAAAAAAAACAAAACCAAAAACAAACAAACAAAAACAACCCCCCTAAAAGAATCAAACCCGCCCCCTCCCCCCAAAAAAAATAAATAAATAAAAATAAATAAAAACAAAAAACCACCCAAAAATTAAATATAGCAAAAACAAACAACCCCTCTCCCCACCCAAAAACAAAACATAACATGATAAAAGGTCTTTAAAAAATCTTCAGGTTATACATAATTAAAATAAATAAATAAAAATTGTTCAAATGCATGCCTCTGGTATGCATTTATATAACACAGTTCACATCAGTATCAGTTTAAGCTGTCTCAAGTCCTCTGTGTGTCAGACAGAAAAAAAACCCATTTAAATCAAACACCACTAAACCAGAACTTGTGGAACATCAAACACAGAAAAAAGTCCTTGTATTATGTTCTTTAGTTGGTGTGTACATGGTCACCAAGTATTGCCAAACTATGGAGAAATGGTCAGCCCAGTAAGGAACATATTTGATTTAAACGTATGTTTCTGTGGAATCAAGAAGATTCAGTTAGCTGGTCTCCTTCATGGCATTCTCTTTCTCCTCTTTCTCCTTCAGATACTGCAAAATTTTCATTTCTTTCTCTTCTTTCTTCTTGTTGCGCTTCTCATATTCCAGTCTGCAAAACAAGAAATCAATAAATTTATCAATAAGCAGCGAAAGCTTTCCATCCCATCACATAGAGGGAGAGGATGCAATTTCCCATTGGGAAAGAATACAGAGTGATCAGAGAGAAAAAGGAAGAATAGAGAGTGATCATAGAGAAAAGGAAGAAAAGAAAGTGATCATAGAGAAAAAGGAAGAATACAGAGTGATCATTGAGAAAAAGGAAGAAAGTGATCATAGAGAAAAAGGAAGAAAGTGATCATAGAGAAAAAGGACGAAAGTGATCATAGAGAAAAAGGAAGAAAGTGATCATAGAGAAAAAGGAAGAATAGAGAGTGATCATAGAGAAAAAGAGTGACAGATAACTTGGAAAAAACGAGATGGGGAGTATAGCTTTGGAGGAAAACAGGGAGAGATAGGAAAGAAGGTGATATTGAAAGGAAAGATAATGAATTTCTTTCAAGTAAAGTGAGTCGGGCTGGAGAGAAGGAAAAAAAGATAAAGAGAGATTTATAGTGATAGGGAGGGAGGGAGGGAGGGAGGGAGGGAGGGAGGGAGGGAGGGAGAGAGAGATTTGAGTTTGGAATCGGAAAAGGAAAGAGGAGATTTAATATGAACTAGTATTTTACACATATTGTGAGAACATGTTTTGTAAGTTTCATCTCTTCAAACAATGTTAGCACCAACCCTCTGTTGAGAAGCAGTAAGAAGTGTCACATTGTTTGCTGAATACATGCCAGGAAGTTCTTTGGATCAGTACAAAAAAAAAACAAGGAGGAGATTTGCTCACTGTCTCAAAACCTCCGACTGTCTCAGAGAAAAAATACACTGTTAGGTATGAACAACAAAAGGCCAATAAAGAAAGTATTCAAGCTCTTTGGAGATTCTCGCAAGACACGAATCTCGGGAAATTTGCCAACGAGGGCACAACTTTAAAATACGTACCTTATCCTCACCATTTTGTAGACGACATAGATAAAAAGGAAGAACTATTCCTGTGATCTTCATTTACTGGAGCCAGCTATGAATCCTGAGGGTTTGTCAGCTCTTTTTTCTGACTGTATGTATTCATGTTAGTTGACAGTGGACTACACAGTAGAGGCTTAGCTTTGAAATCATCACCATCATCTGTGACTTGAGCAGCAGTTGAACTTGTTGCTAATGATTCCTGTCCAAGTCTTTCTGTCTTCAGGCGTTATTCGGATTTGGTGGTGGTATCGGATGAGTCTTTTCTTTTACAAATTTGTCACTTGTCTGCCACAAGCTCTTGTCCCTTCTATTCAAGCCATGAAATAAATGTTTTGAAAAGGATATCAGACTAAAAAACTTCCAAATTTTTTTAAGCTTTGAAAAAAAGCAGATGAATGAGGATTTTACATAAAGGATATTTTTATAGTATAAACGCGATGCAGTCTACTCTTAGAATTTCAGATGGACACATTGCACTTTAAGTGACACCTTGGTATTAACTAATGCTAAATAGTTTTTGGAAGAAGAGAAAGAAGTTTAGTGTAAGCAAAGTTTAGTTTCAGTTGGCTATGACGGGTATCTTAGAAATCTTTAAATTACTTCAGAAAATAGCACAGCAGTTCAATCCCTGAGTTAAACATCATACAACAAGATTTTTTAAAGTCCACCAAAGATTTGTCAAAAGATGGAAGGGTCAGAGTTTGCTTTCACTTTTTTCCGCAAAAAGAAAAATTCCTTCTGCACTTCAGTCTAAATAAACAACTGGTTATGATGAGAATATTATTAAGAAATCAAAAGTCAACCAGCGATATTCAGGGGAAATACAGATACAACATCCAGATTTGTGTGTCACCACAGAAAGAAAATGCTGGACCCATTGGCAAAACACATTCAAGATGACAGATACTTGATAAGCTTAAAACTACTGACAAACAATTCACAAAATTGTTTACGGTGAGCTGAAATAAAGAGAAGTGTTAGCACAGTACGCTCTGAAGTAATTGACAACTAACCTCAGGGAACAAACAGAAGCTTTACAGAAAATTCTACAAGAAAGGTAGGCTACAGATGGGACAATGGAGGACATGAATTATTACCCAATGAGGTTACTCTCTATGTCAAAACCAAAGGGGATCTAAAGGCTAAAGGACATTGGTAATGATTTTATGTGAGTTTTGTCTTGTTCACAACAAAATTATTTCATAGGAATTTTCCTGTCTATAAACTCTGACAGCCCTTAAAGCTAAATTTCATCAGATTTACAATTGGGACTTTTTATGTACCAGGTAATTTGTTTTGGGTCAAGATTTGCTTTTTTTAAAATAATCATACTTGGCTGAACCATCTGTAAATGAATCTGACAAAACATCAAATCAAGTTTCCACTGAGAAAACAGTTCATGGTAGCAAGGCCTTAGACCTCCAGAAAACCTACCTGCCACAAAACCGAGGCTCAGGACAAGGTAGGAGATGGAATTGGCGAAAAAGCTGATAAAAGTACCAAAACTCATCAGCAAACCGCCAACAAATGTTACAACCTTGTGGCCATATCTCACACTCAGTGCTGCTGATAAGGGACCTAGAGGAGATGGCATGAATCGAAAATAAACAGCATGTTAAAACAAGAATTTTCTTCAGGTGAATTGTTTGACAAAATGAATCAAAATAAATGTATTTCCTTATGATATATTATATCCTACATAGCCCAAATAAAGGCAGTTTTAAGGTAGGTAGGCTATGCAGCTGAATTGGGGCAAGCGAGACTACAATAAGACTAAGCCGTTTGTTTGCCCCTTACCTTTCCGTTTGGACAATGCACACAGCATTTTTTATTTTTATTTTGGTGGTACTTTCTTTACATGTTTTTATATGACTAATAATAAATGATATGTGAACAACTTTGGATTCTCTGTAAAGATAAATTATTATCATCATTATGGTAAGTTGTAAAACCAAAAAGTAGGAGGAATGTGAAATGGAAACTGAACAACAAAAAAGTGAATTTTTATGAATGAACAGGATACCCCTTTCTTCGTCCTTGCGGTTATGCGAACATCATGATAAAGGTAGTTTATACCAACATAATCAATATAATTGGTGTCCGGACAGCTCAGTCGGTAAGGTGTTCGACTCTCAGACCAAAGGGTGTTGGGTTTGAGCCTTCACCGGGGATATTGTGGTTTGCCATGGACAACACGGGTGATTCCTGTTGGCATCGCTTGTAAGCTCGATGCATAATCTATTCCCTTCATGGGTGCCTAGGCCACGGCACTTTCGTGTTCACAGGCGGACAGGTCAATTTTAAAATTTTAAAAAAAGTAATTGTAAAGAATACAGCACTACATTGCAAACATACATTGTGGTGAGGACGACTGGAGGTTTACAGATCATCTTTAAAAAAATTATGCAACATAGAAAATTTGATGATGATGAAAAATAAAGACCATGTCTCTAAAAATCAGTTGTAAACTTGAAAAAGAAGAGTGTGTTTCAATATAAGGAAGAGTTTTATCATATATTCCAATACAAGCGACATCGAAAGAAGTTGTTTACAAAAGATGTTTTTTTTCCTAAAAAATACCCTAGAGAGAGGGATAGAAAGAGAGAGAGAGAGAGATAGAGAGGAGAGAGAGAAAGAGAGAGAGAGAAAGAGAGAAAGAGAAAGAGAGAGACGTAGAGAGAGAGGAGAGAGAGAAAGAAAGAGAGAGAGAGAGAGAGAGAGAGAGAGAGAGTGAGAAAGAAAGAAAGAGAGAGAGTGAGAGAGAGAGAGAGAGAGAGAGAGAAAGAGAAGTGAGAGAGAGAGAAAGAGTTTGTATGGGTTTTAACCTTCCCTGTTTGTCGATATTAACAACGCAAGTTGTATGTCGTGAGAGAGAGAGAAAGCAAGTTCTTTCAAAACGCTTAGCGCCCGCATTAAGACTGAGCTTTCATTAAGTTGTTATCCTTATCCCTTCAAACTGCCTAAGTAGTGTTGGAACCCAGCTCCAAGTAGATGGGAAAAACTTTTGATCATAAGAAATGAAGATAGGCAGATGATCAGTCAAGTGTGCCTAATTTTGCGTGGCATAATGAGCAATACATAAAGGGTATTACTAGATCTTAAGCCAAACAATAGTTGCTGTTGCCTTTGGTGGTATCTGCTCATTGAGAAAGACCAAAGAGCCGATTTACCACAGGGCGTAGCTTTCATATGTACTTCGGCAAATGTACTATCCACTCCAAATATATATTAAGTCCCCAGCTTCATGACATCGAAGATAATTGCATTTGTGGTTTTACTAACTGAATAATGGGTCATGGATGTCATGAATTTTTTTTCTAAAAAAACAGAAGCACTATGAAAGGTGTGACTTTATCATTTCCTGTTTGGACCATCACTTTTAAAATTATTATTTGATTCCTTTTTATATTTCTTTTTAGTTTTCGTCCTCTCTCTGTAACACATCATAACAACCTCTGCATTTTGTTAAACTACTGCTCTTAGATAAAAAAAAAAAGACTGTCAAACAAATCAAACTTACCAGTCAAGACCATAACAGTGTTGAAGGTTGAAAGGATCCAAGACGTTAAGCCTTTCCCTTCTCCGTACTCATTCTGTAATGCTACATAGACAATGGATTGCACAGTGTAGACTAGACCCACAATCACGTGGAAGAAGAAGGACACAAACACTAGCACCCAGCCCCATCCACCATCTGGAACAACCTGCACCAGTTTTCCCATTGTCTCTTCAGTCCTATTTTACCCGAAGACCACAAACTGGTAATGGGAGCAATCTGGAAAACCATAAAAAAAAAAAAAAATTTGAGTTACATCATGGCCTGGGAACCAAAAAATCTCTCAATGGAAATTAAGAAATAAAAAAACTTTTAAAAACTGTCTGCAAGGGATTGGAAGAATCTTGTGTAAGGTTCTGTTTTTCAGCCATTGATCTTTCCTCAGATGACTTTCAAACTTGAATCTTATATCAGACCTGTAAATGACTAGTTAAAAAATTGTCTGAACTTTTCAGTGACAATAAATCATCCATAGCAAGGCTGAAGTGCTTAAAAAAAATTAAAGCAAGCTAGCCATTGTTTTAAGTCGATATAATGACATTTTACAAACAAACAAGCACGCCAGATATGTAGCAAACAAAATGACACATTATTATTTTAAGAGCATGAAAAACGGCCCGAGTTGGGAGAGAGAGAAAGAGAGAGAGAGAGAGAGAGAGAGAGAGAGAGAGAGAGAGAGAGAGAGAGAGAGAGAGAGAGA
>JBCIKM010366839.1:0-11035 GCA_039654465.1 Melibe viridis
GAAGAGCCCACCAGGGACTCCCACCAACCACCCGCTGCCTTTGGAGGGTTTTCACCTCCTGCCGGCCCACAGGGGACTTATATTCCCCGGGTCCCCACGGGGGTTTACAGAATTTCAAAACTTCTCATTACATGTGTTAATTATACGGGTAGTGTGCCAACAACCATGCTATGCCATGACGATGACCACAGATGCATAGGACTGACACTTAATTATACAAATACAAACAGAGCAAGAGAGCCTTTTGAAAACAAAACAAAAGCTGATTCTTAGTTTAAACCATTTCAATTTTTTTTATTTAAATCAATGAATTTGTTAGCTAATCTTGTAATAAATTCTTTTACTCCAATGATAAAAAAAACAAAAAACCCTCAATAATCATCATCACATCATCATCATCATAAAATAATATTGCATGTCATCACTCTGCAGTTCATCATCATCATCATCTTTATTATCATCCTCAAGTTTAGCAATTAATCACACTGCAGGAGCCCAGTCAACCCTTGCTCCCCATTGGCTAGGTGGGATCCTTGACACAACATCAATCAATCCAAAGACCAAAGCCAAAGCATCCCATCCCATCCCATCCCATCTCACCTCACCACCTGCTATTTATTTCACTCTACAAGAGGCTTTGCCCCGATAAATGAACACATCATGTAAATCAAGACTCCTTGGTGAAACATTTGTACAGTACATACAGATTTCCAGAGAATTACAGTTACACTCCAAGTGCATTTTTTCATTTATCACATGTAAATACAAACCATGGGGACTAAAACTAATGCCTTGTAGGATTTTCTGATGAGTAATGGTTTCATTCAACTACACTTAATCCTGGATCAATGGATCGCTTCATCCCAACTATTAAAAAAAAAAAAAGCCCAGACATTTTAAGAAAAATAAAAGCCAAAGTCCCTTTCTATAGTTTTGAATTCTAGAACAAGAATAATAATAATTTTAAAAAAATTGAATTAACAAAACTTAATTCTGTCCTCATTGATGGGCTGGTTTTTTTTTTGGTTTTTTTTCATCAAATCAAATGTGAGGAGATGAGTCTCTTATATGATACTTTTCTTTTGCAACACAAACATTGGCTTTTTTCTTTTAAATCTAAAAATCAAATCAACTCTGTACCAGGAAGAAATGATACAACTTTCTATTTAGTCCACAGCTACAGTAAAAAATGCATTAGACAAAGGGAACAAAAAAGTAAAATTCTTACAAAAATAGAATACATAGCATTTGATTACAGAGACAGAGGAGAGAGAGAGAGAGAGACAGACAGACAGACAGACAGAAATGAGATGATACAAAAAAGATTATAATGCAAGAAAACTCATCTGCCACAGCACACAAACTCCCATCACATCCAATTTATTGCTGGTACTTAAACTGGCCCAAGTCCTGAAGTCAGGACTCTTAGAAAATCAATTGCATTCCTTTTATTGCAGGATTTCCCTATCTCAGAAGACTCCTCCACTTTCACTTCTTGTCATGATTTGTTGCTTTCCCTGTCTCTGTGCCTGCTTTCATTTTTGCAATTTCAAAACTCCTCAATATATTCTGGGAAGGACTGAATTTGCTATAAACTATCCTTCTATCTTTACCATGCCAATACAATACCAGACACGTTCCTTTAATCCCCATTGATATAACAAACATACCAAAGGAGCAGAATGGGACAGAAAGCAAAATTAAACCCACCAAAAAATGGTACAAAGGAGAGAAAAATTCATCCCAACATCCAAGGACAGGAGCTGCTTCAGATGATGAGTTCAGAATGTATAAAAATCCATTTCTTCCAACCAACATGAGTTGTTTATATATATATATATACACAAAGACACAACAAAAATTACTCAGAACCTCAACTCTCAAAACCACCTAAAACACAACGCAATCATGTAGATTCTCTTTCACCACTGAGAATGATCTTTTTTCACATATATGTACATTGGTAGGTTTGCGAAAAAAAATAACTAATCTTGTGAGATCTGGCAAAAAAACAAAATTGCATTCAAGTCCCTTTCATCACCTCTAAACTTGTTCTTTCTGCATAAAATAAATTCAATCTCCCCCTCAAAACTATCTGTCCATTGTTTGCCAAAGATTTTTCCAGAAGCTGCTTCATAAATGCTGACCAAGATCAACTGCAATAACGGCACATTTTTTCTACAAAATCCTGTTTCAATTTTTAAGTTCCCTTTTTGACGAAGGATCGAATCTGTTCCCCCCAAATGTTTATCAAAATAAGATAAAATGAATTCCTACAAAAAAAAAAACCGGGGGAAAAAAAATGTACCCATTAATTAATTTTAATGAAATCAAAAAGAAGTCTGTTTCAGAAAAAAAAACACAAGGTGTTTCATTCAAGAACACTTCATGCACACTGATCTTAAGATAGAACACATACACGAGGTGTTTCATTCAACACACTTCACGCACACTGATCTTAAGATAGAACACATACAAGAGGTGTTTCATTCAACACACTTCACGCACACTGATCTTAAGATAGAACACATACACGAGGTGTTTCATTCAACACACTTCACGCACACTGATCCTAAGAGAAAACACATACACGATTGGGAGCATCAAAGACACCCACAACCCCAGGACTCATTCAAACTCGTATTGCTTGGGAGATAAAAGGAGGATGAGCTGAGAGTGACCCAGCTGTGTCGTCATCTACACATCTACAGACACTTCTTGTCTGTCAATTCATTCATTCATTCATTCATTCATTCATTCGTAATCACCTTAAACACAACACATGCCATGCCAGGTAGGTTTCATAGTTTCATTTGAAATGTATTTCACTCCAAAACATTTGCCTACTCGGCAACCACTACAGCTAATTTATGATTTATTTATTTATTCATTTTTTTTTATTTTGCCACTGCCATAGATTTACTAAGATCCACTCATTTCTTTCACTTACTTCTTAAACCTGATTCAAATCATCATCATCATCATTAATAGCAGCAGCTCACACACGCTGACACAGCCGGCTTTCTGTATTCATCCAGACACAATAAACTCCATAACCACTTTCTTATCAATACAGAAATATATCTCCTTTATAAGTAGTCTGGCATATTGCAGAATATTTCCTTTTTTTTTTTCTTTTTGCGTCATTCATATTTGGGGATTTTGCTTCTACATTTCAATGAGTTTAAAAAATTCACTCTTTCTCATACCCTTCAACAGGACATACACACACGCACACAAAAAACCCGGCTAAACTTGAAATGAATACAAGCTTTCTTGCTACTATCCTCAAATCCTTCTGTCACTATCCACATCATTTAAACGGTACATACTGATCGATACAATGAAGGAATACACTTCCTGTACAATGCTAAGGTCTATATCACATGATTATGATAGGTAATCAGGTTCAACAGGTAGCAGGTAGTAGTAGTAGTTGTAGTAGTAACATCAACAGCTGGTCTACATAGATTCCATTTCATTTTCATAATATAGACTATACACATGGAAATTCTATCCCTAGGGCCCTAGGGAGATCTATGGTAAATCAACACCCACTGAACGGATATCAAGTCACAACTAATGACTGAAAAGAAACATTCATCCTTCGGCCTCTCAACACAACCTGCAACTATTCCCCGACACGGGCAGATCCAATTTCATCCTCATCCATTTCATCTGTAAAACCAATAAATCTTGTCACCATTATTCACTCTCTCTCTCAGGCCCCCTTGGACTATGTAAATCAGTTTTGGTTTCGCCCTTTGAACTTGTTAAAATGGTATGAATGCATAAAACTTCTGGAAAATCCACCAAAGTGGCAGCAACTGATTATAAAACATACCTCACCGTGTAACCATTTTCAAACACCAACAAAACCTGGCTGAGTCTGAACAACGTAGCAACCTGGACATGGAAATTGATATGCAGACTTTCCACTAACACTGTAGTAGGTCAGGTATCTCATCACCACGGCTGTGCAATCATCGTTAATAGTCGTCATCATCATCATCATCATCATCATCATCATTATCATCATCATCATCCTCAGAAAGACTTGGTGTAGGAAATGCAGCAGTATCAGGAGGTAGCAGGGGCTGACACTTGCTCTGGAGACGACAACAAGGAGAAGAGAATTAGAAAAGAATAGAATAAAATAGATTTCAAGAGACCACAATAGAAAAGACTAGAATAGAATAGGTTGAATGGAATTGAATAGAATATAATGTCCTCACTGTCCAAAATTGAAAAATGCAGTCCGGCTTTCTCAAACAGAAAAACCCCACGCATCCGTTGGTTTGCACACACACAATATGGTAAGATTTGTTTATTTTCAAGGAGAGCAAAGCATAGGTTTCCCCTTGACGTCACGAGAAATTGAGTACTTTTAGTTCTCTGACTTTGAATTTTTTTCTATAAATATTTTACACTTTTGAGGACATTTGCGTACCTTTTTTTGACTTCTTCTCTTCATGTTGAATGGAAAATAATCGTTGCTTACATTCTAGAAAGTAATATTAATTTATATACTTTATAAACTTAAATATAAAAGTTTTCACAGACTAAAATTTTAGATAAACAATTTTGTTTTGATTGGTAAAAAATTGAAAGTCTTGAAATATCATTTCAACCGACCAAGAAGACAAAAACAAGTAAAATGACGGTTGTTATCTCCATTCCCTTACAAAAAGAATCCTTGCTCCTCGTAGAATTTGAATGATGTACTTATCAATTTTCACTACAAAAGGTTTATTAATTTGCTTTGTGTTGCGTTGTATTATTGTTAACAAAAATTTATGAAAAGGACTTTGAAATGGTTTTAATTTTTTACTTTGATTGGTGGTTTCAGGACCAACTTGTTTCATAATATTCATTCTATATCACTTCCCTCAACTGTAATCCTCTATAAGTTGACCTCAGGTGCTGAATGACAATTGTTCATTTAATCATTTACTAGGTTTTTCATACGTCACAGCTACCTACCTACTCAGACAAATCAATATAGAAAAGAAAAAAAAAATACTTGTCTCTGCATGTGCTGTGTGCATGTGCTGTCATTCAATAAGGTCTTGATATTGCACTATTACTCTCAACAATAGAAATAGAGAGAAAAATGATGTAGGCGTGTTATAATAATATTAAGAGCTAAGGTCCTGTTCTACCAACGGTGCAATGTTTTTGCTGCATGGAGTCAATACGCCCTGTCCTATAAAAAGATACACGGGAAAACCAGTCGAAAGCTTAGAGGGGATAGAACTGTTCTGATTCGCTTGTCTTGTTGAATTTTAAGAGCTAAAATCAAACAGCCATTTTTGGCTTTTAACATTTTTTTTTTAGTTACACCTTAAGGGTATAAAAAAAGCATAAATCCTTTTCTTTCTTTCTATTTGTTTTCAGGCCCAGTTTTGGATTCGTTCATGTTTCAGGTAATCAGGTCATGTGACATTACGATCATTACAATAGATTATTATTCAGATTTAGAGCTGAGGCCAGGATTCTACACGTGACCATCAATACAGACAGTGAGTGACAGTGTGACCGCTGCACGCACAGGCAGGCAGGGCAGCCTCTTCCAAGACTTTGACAACGGCTCTGGCGCACTCACCAACGGGTCGAAGGACTGTGTAGTTGAGTAGATCGGACAGGGACAGGATACCCTCCACACCTCCACTCTCGTCAACCACCACCAATCTGTGCACCTGTACAAACATACATGGGAATGGTAAAAAGTTTACAGTAAAATAATTGACAACTCTGTACCTGGTAAATGTCATATGGACAAACTGAACACTTCAAAACAAAGCATGAGATTATTTGGTTTTTTACTATTTTCACAACAAAAAATCTTAATATCTTTAATATTCAAATACTCCAAAAATAAAACCAAAGGAATCTTTATTATAAAACAAAATACTCATTTTCAGGATATATCACAGATAAAATTTTAGAGCATTCACAAACTTGATAAATAATTCACGCAAAAAAAAAAAAATATATATATAGCTATAAAAAAAGCTTACCTCAGCTTTCACGATTTTGTTGACCACATCTTCTAAAGAATCTGATGAACGACATGACAGCACAACTTCCCCTGACTGAAAGCACAAACACAAACAGTTAGGAAGACTCCACATTAAATGAAGTTTATCCAGTAGCTCCAGGTCTCGTAACTCACTGAGACAAGAGCACCAAAGACAAATGTATGGGTGCTGAGTTGCCCATCCTACAATAAGAACAATAAATAATAAATTATAACTATTCCCACACCCTAAAAAATAACATCAGACCAACTATTTATAATTGAAAGAACAAATTCTTATCACGAGTTCAATAGTCACCAGAAATATAATATTACGAGTACTTTGAGGAGTTTTCAAATCCTTATCTGAAAAAATGACAAACTGTTTTAAGAGTCCAACAAAAATTTAATCACAGTGATTGCTTTCCAAAATTAAGTCATAGGTGAAAAAAGGTCTTGCTTGAAAATAAACATTTCTTCATGGCTTTTAAGGAAATTCAGTCTATCAACTTTACTCTATTGGTTCTTACCTGACTGTTGTCAAAGCGTCGATTTAAAGCTTCTCGCAAGGTGATGTCTAAGTTGTTGTAAGTTTTTTCAGCAGCAAGATTCTGGAAGAAAAATCACAACATATAAATTTGAATGGTAATAATACAAGTTAATAAACCTTGTGATTCTTGCTTTGCCAAAAAGAAGAGCTTAACTTTTTCTTCAGTGTCATTTTTTCCCAAAGCTAAGCTCTTAAATTTAAACCTCATTCAAGATTCCTGCTCAGAATTTTGAAGGTGTTTTTGTAAGTTGTCTTGTTTTAAATAAAATCTGTGACTTCAAATACATCAAACATTTGCCTTCGAACATTGCAAATAGTTAAATGTTAAGATGTGTGTGTGTGTGTGTGTGTGTGTTGGGAAGGGAGGGGGTCCATTTAATTTTTTGTAAACAAGTGCAAAATGAACATGACCAAAGCAAGAAAAGAAGGAATAAAGAATCAGATTAATCTGAAAACCAGGTGGATGGTCTCCCCTTGAACAGGCAACTCAATGCTGTCTCCTCCTCCTGCACTGGATGGACAACAAAGCAACTCCTGCCAGTATATCACAGCTTGTTAGGGACCATTAAAAATCTCAACAGACACAACCCATTACAAATTCCACTCTACTGCTCTGCTCTACCCAAAGAATCCGAGCATGAATAATGAAGTTGGCAAACCTGAGACCTTTCTCAGAAAAGATGAAACCTGAAAAACACCATATACCGCTTATGTTGCATAAACCATTTATGCAATTCATTAATTCTATATTACTTGTACCAAGCTCTCGGATGACAAACTTCCCCTGTAATCTGTCTTTCTAGGTCATTTTTCTCCTCAACATAATTTTCAACCACACAAAAGCCTCTTCAAAGCTTCAGGCACTCGGCTCAAAGACTGCGTGTGATGTGCTTTGTCTCACAGCGTAGCCAGCATCTGGATGACTGCATAGAAATCACCTATGCTGCTAAAGTAAGCAAACAAGTTTACAAAAACTGAAGCGGAAATCTGCAAAGCCCCTCAAAATTGTCATTGTCAGCACACAATTGGGCTGTGGCTCTAAATGTTGTAGCTGGAGGCTTTTCATGGCCATGAATTAAAAATCTTTAATACCAACCACCTCGTGCAGCATATCATGGGTCGTGTTGTTAAATCAAACACCTCACAGTGTGGCAAACGGGATCCTACAGATTTGAAGAAGTTAAAGCAAGGCAGGACAGAGGGGGCATTAGAGTGAAAAAGGAGGACTGACAACTCACAACATCTCAAAGTTGGTGTCAATGGCCACAATCTTGCCAGCTGTGTTAGTACATATTAAAACAGGACAGGATAGAGCAGCCATATAAAGTTTAAGTGTGAAAAGGAGGAAGGACTGACTACTCACTATGACATCAAACTTGGCGTAGATGCCAACAATTCTGCCAGAGTTGTCGTCCACCACGGGCAGGGCAGAAATCCGGTGGTCGGAGAACAGGTTCAGCACCTTGATCAGCGTCATGTCCGGGGTGGCCTGAGAACGGAAGACACAAGTTGCTTTCATTAATCGTGTACTACTACTACTACTACTATTATGATATTAAAATTCAGGAGAGGCATTTAAAAAAAAATTAAATGACAAAAAAGAAGCCCAATGTGATTTAACTCTTTACTTTTGACTATAATAATCCTGAGGAAATCCATCATAATAATAGTTCAAACTGAGTCCTTTAGATTTGAAATCACTATAATACTTGAAAAAGTACTAGAAAAGCTGATCAAAAAGTAAAAATCCCCCCAAAACAGAGGAAAGATGGCTATTGAACTCTACAACAGAATAAAAAAATATATTAAAAAAATAATAGTAAAAATAAAAATTAGAAAAATGTTCTTTAGAAGTTGGTACAAAAATGATTGTCATGCTTTCTATAACAAAGAAACTCAGCACCCTGCTCTTAAAATAAACAATTTAAGTCTTGCCCACATCAAGCAATGGGGAAAAAAACGCAACCAAACCTGAACCTAAAATATTCTCACCGTGATCACATTTTCATATGTGCCGATGCCAAGCTCTTTGATTGACTGTTTCATGTAGCTCGGATGGGGGAGATCCTTGAACTGGAGGGTGTTGAAAAAAAAAAATTAAATAAAATTATTGACTTTTGAAATGGCTGGAAGGTTAGTGCAGAGCTAGGGGGGGGGGGGGGGTATCCTCCCCTTTTCTTGAAAATCAACAAAATTACAATCAGATAGGGTAGAACAAATTTATACAAATAAAAAAAGAATGGCATAAAAAATAATGTAAAACCACCACCTGAAGTGAAAGCAATGGAAGAAAACTTTTTAAAATCACAAAAATTCATTCCATTTGGGCAATGACATGAATTTAGCTTGTTAAGCTTTACCAAAATGTCTCTATCTCCTCTTTTTATCGGGGAATTATTTCCTAGATAAACTCTCAGCACTGAAAATGTCAGTAATACATTTCACTTTGTTACCTAGTTAGTAAAAACTATTTTTTTTTTTACACTTTAAATCTCTCTCTTAAGAAAAAGAGTAAAATCTACAGCAATGGTTATCTTTCACTATTCATGCATGAATTGAGAATATTAACATCATACAGCTGGGTGATAAAGAATAGTTGGTTATCTAAATAACAGAGACAGCCTGACCAGAATCACTCACATAAAGATGCATGAAGCGCAGAATGCGTTTGTGAGTGATAATATACAGGGCGTTGCCAGTGGACTCGTCGATGACCGGCAACCGATGGACGTGACTATCTACAAGCATCTTGACAGCATCAAACAGACTGTCGTCAGGACATATGGACACAAAGGGCCGCTGCTTCTCTTTCAACAGATCTGGAACAGTGAAACAACACAGATCCAATGGTAAGTAAATATATACAGACACTTTAAATGTGTTCACTCAGGGTCATCACCAGCTTTATGTGCTTTCCACTACCACATCCCTGGCATTCAACCTAAGTACAACATATCATGATACAGACGCCAGTTTATGGTGTGATATAATTTTCCTGACAGAGCCAAGATTCCCCAAAACCAGGGGGACCTCTGAGTTTGACATCAATCTCAGAGAGGATGAGGTCAGTGTGGTCAAGTCCCTTCCCCAAGGCCCACCACCGAAAGCCATGGCAGAGCAGGGGACGACCTACCGATGTGCCACCCTTCCAGATACTAGCCAGGCCTGTACTTAGCGAGGCTGTGTTCAGCAAGTTTGTATTCAGTAAACTATGATTACTCAACACACTTTCCTGTATGTTTATATACTTTCAAAAACGGCTTCAGTTTTGACATATTAATTTTCCAAACAGATTTCCAACTTAAAAAATGATGGATTAGTCAAATTGCCTGACCCAATACATTCTTTGGCACAGCAGTCTAAAATGGTACTATGTAAAGAAGAAAAAAATAATCAAATGAAAAAATACAGTCCATCCACCATTTGCTTCAACACCGATAAGGTCTTAAAAATGCCAACTTGCCACAAGACATACATAGACAAAAAAATGGGAATAAAATTACCATGGGAAATGGAAACCAAGCATTAAGATATCTTAACGAAAGCCATTATCCTCTCACTTGCTAGTACTATTTTTACTTCCCTGAGTAACCAGATGACTCCATTAAAGTCTTACATTACTAATCCTGCCATGCCCTTCAAACCAAGCTTACAAAGATTTTGTCCTGTTCGTCTCTTCATACTATCCTCTGCTTACAGCTTTCAGTCTCATATGCAAATCAAAGAGACCAATCAGTGATAATGAACAGGTATTTTTCTTCTATCTTAGCAAGCCACAAAAAACAACAACTTGACATATAAAAATCAAGACCACTTTCACTCATTACAACTTTGCACAATTTTCTTCAGATTTCATCATGCCTTCAATTAAGTTAACGATACCTTCCTTCAATACCTCAAAGAAATAAAGAGAAAGAGTGGTGAAAAATTCCCCTGATGAAAAGTCTTATCATAGAAGGAACTTGGCTTTGAGCCATCAATTTGCCCCCTCCCCCGCCCCCTCTCTCTCTTTCAAACTCCTTTATTTCCTGATAATTTTGTTTTGAACATTTTTTTCTCTCCCCTTATCTGCTCTGTTCTATACTGATACTGTGTTTTAAACTGGCGTATTTCCTCTCCACACATCCCACATGATAACTGTGGGAGAACATAAAACGCGTTCCAATTCACCTCGCCAGGTTACAATTTTATGGTCCTCCAGCTCTTCAATCGTCATCTGAGGAAGGAGGAGGCAAATGGCAAATGAAATCAAGTCAGTAAATGAAAGTACCTACCCCTCCTCTCTCTCTCTCTCTCTCTCTAAATCTATCCTTCCTCAATATCATCACTATTCTCACACTATTCTGTTTTTATTCTCTCCACCGCCCCCCTCCCCTGAATCTGTCAGTCTGCTCACTTGACTGCCCCCCCCCCCCTCTCTCTCTTCTCCCCCCCCCCTCTCCCTCCCTCCCTCTCTCTCTCTCTTC
>JBCIKM010366947.1:0-11033 GCA_039654465.1 Melibe viridis
AAGATGGAACAAAAGAAAAAGGAAAGACGCTTTCAAATTGTTTCGGTTTAAAGGCAGTCGCGCTTTGAAGCATTTCGTTTTATCGTATGAAACGATACATAGACAAAGAGGAAACTTGTAGAATTGGCCGATTTCTTTACGGTTTAAGGAAATTTTCGGTTTAGCTTCTTTCGGTTTAAAGGAATTCTACTGTACTACAATCTACAGCCCGTCTCCAGTGTATAATACTACACACACACACACACACACACATCTGCACTGCAGGAGTGAGGGTGGTTCTAGATGCAACTTTGCACGTACAACACCGAATATCTGGAATCTGAAAAACCCACTGGCAACAGTTTAATGAACACTTAAGTACTTTCACACAATAATTCACAGCCTTGTGGATAATATTGTAAAACAGACATTGAAATAACATGCAAACACACGGATACACACACACACCACAGAGTCGTACTGCATTTCATCAATTTCATCTTGGCCTTAAAGCACCAAACAATCAGTAAAACACCGTCCAGTAGAACACACACAAACCCCACCAATTTAAATCCCCTCATTGTCAATGCCACACAGTCCAACAGGGACATTTGACCACACACAGTCCAACAGGGACATCTGACCACACACAAACCCAACCAATTTAAATCCCCTCATTGTCAATGCCATACAGTCCAACAGGGGCATTTGACCACACACAGCCCCACAGGGACATTTGACCACACACAGTCCCACAGGGACATTTGACCACACACAGTCCCACAGGGACATTTGACCACACACAGCCCCACAGGGACATTTGACACAGACTCCCATTGTTAATCAGACTTTCCGTACCTTGACCACAATATTTCTGAGGCAGAACAACCAGTGAGATGAAAGGGGGGGGGGGGGGTATTCTGTGAGATGCAAACTTTAGGGAGGAAATCTTATTCTCTATATTTCTTTCAGGTTTGGTCATCTTTAATGCTCATGATGTCATGTAAAGCATTGGGTGTTTTGGGGCAGTACAACACGCCAGTGTCACAAAGAGCTTGGAGTTTGAAAAAGTGAGCTGATTTTGAAGACATTTGGTGAAGAAACATTCAACACATTCCCTTGGAAATGGCAACACATCTTAAAAGTCCAGAATACTTTTAGCAAACATGGACTCTCTCCCTCCACAAATAAAATAGTTACAGTATTCACAGTATGTACAAGCTTTTATATAAAAAAACCCACAAAAAATGACATCAATCAAAGCTCTACAAAGCTGAAGAAATTACAAAAGATGGAAAAACAATTCAAATTCAGGAGTGGGTAACTGACCCGTTTGAACACGCAGCAGGAAAATCATTTTGGGTTCAAGCACTCAGCTTGGGTTGAAACAAGATTTTGGCTTTGAGAGTACACTGTATGATTAGTCAGTCAAGGTCTATGAACTATCGATACAAATATACACTTGGGGAATTTCGTACATTTTGGCCTTTTATAGCCAGAGCGTGTGCTTCAGTGATTCATCTGTGATTGGCTTGGTCACAATTGATTACATCATGAATCAGAGCACACTCAACCCCCCCCCCCCCCCCTCCAAAATAAAAAAAAACCCAACAAACAAACAACCGTTCAGCTCAGCATCACCAAGTGTCAGTGTGTGATATAGAGATGGCCTCTCCACTCACAGCGTGTCCTCGTCACACTGGAAGTAGTGGCTGTCCATCTTCTTCAGGACGTCCAGAGTCACCTGCAGCTCATCCTGACCCCCTGCAGAGTACACACCCTGCACACTGTTTCGACTCTGACGCAGCCAGCGATGCTGTGCAGATGTCGGCAGGCCACTGTCTGGCCTGCTGGGTATGGCACTGAAGGACCTGGCTGTTTTATCCACCCGTCTTCCCCGAGTATCCGGCCTGGCAGCCTGAGGGGTGGGGCGGCTAGAACTGGTGGGGGGTGGAAAGCGGTGGTGGTGAGAGATGGAGTTGTCCACTACTGGCACAAATGAACAGACAGACGGTGATTTTGACGATGACAAGGACAAAGAATGAGATGAGGGTATGAATAGTTTTACTAAAGGTGATGATGACGATGACGATGATGACAATGATGATGAGTTGACTTTTGGTGGTGGTGCACCATCACAACTGGAATGACGAGTTGGTTTTGATGACAGCTGACGAGGTGTTGTGGAAGGGGGAGGATGGTGAATTTGGGCATTATGTTTGAGTTTTAGTTTGGAATTCTGGGATATTGGAGTCTGAGGAGAGTGGTGGAAGGGTACAACAATGTCTGGGTTAGGATATGGCGTTCTGTGGTGACCAGAAAACGGGTCATTGGGTTGTTGGGGTGGGTCTTGCAGAGTCCCAGCTCTTCCTCTTCGCTGGCTTTGTTGTGGCAATTTGTCTGATTTTCTTCCTTGAATGTCACTTGCTCCTTTAAACAGACTAGCAGCCCTGTTCTGGTCAAAACTTCTTGGCTGTGACGAATCCACTCTGTGAAGCAATTCACTGCCGGCCCAAGGTAACTCCAGACTGCTGGTGTTTGGGTTGGGGGAAAATGATCCAATGGCTTCTGGCAAAGAGAGAACTACAGTAGAACTTTCTGACAAAGGTTTATGCTCCGAAACTCTCACTGTATTGGAGCAGCAGCCCGGTTCCTGTGCTGGAGATTTTGATTGGAGCCCTGTCTGGGGAGGAGAGAGGGGGTTTGGGGGTGCATGGGGCAGCAATGCACCCTGGGAACTTTTTAGAGATGTGCCTTTTCGACTAGACATTGAAGAGAAGCCTTTGGAGACAGTGTTCACAGCTCTCGGGATGGAGGGATGAGGGTTGTTTGTGGATGCGCTCGCCAGTGCCACGACTGGTTTGATGGGCTGGATGTATGTGTGTGATGGGGCCAGAGAGATGGGAAGCACGCCGGAAGACTGGATGGGCATGAAACGATTTGGGGCCTGGGTGGGGTCAGAAGACGGGGTGACGGAACGAGGCGAAATGAGGGATTTGTGGGAACTGGGGGTGAGGCAGCGTGGGGAGGGGAGGGACCGGAGGGAACAAGGGGTGAATGGGGGAGACGGGTGAGGGGAGGAGAAGGGATGAGGGGATGAAGGGGGTCTGGTGGGGATTTGGGGCGATGGCGTATAACCCCGTGCCACCAGGGCTGGGCTGGGTAGATCTCGACTGCGGAAATGTGGGCTGGGACTGAGTTGGTGCGCTGCATCGTGGCCTACGCTGGACATACAGGATGAAGAAATGGGAAGCAGGAAGTCTGAGACCAGGGAAGGTGGAGAGGAACTGCTGTCGGGATGGTGATGAGAAGACAGGAACACGGGAATGCTGGGAGGGAAGGGCGGAGTAATGGAGGAAGTAGAGGAAGAGGTGACGGCTGGAGGGGAAGCACTGGTGGGGCTGACAGGTGGAGTGGGAATGCTCTGGAGGGAGGAGGATATCAGCTTCATCAGGGATTTGGTGTCGCTGCTAGAGGTCATCATCAATTCTGATTTTTCTTTGCCGTCCCCGCTGCTGACCAGGGAGGAGGGTTTAGAGTTGAGGGACTTGAGTATGGACGGGATATCTGGCAACTCAGAACTGGACTCTGACAGGCATTCCTTAGGATCAGAGTTGCGCTTTGGAGGAAAAGGGTCGTCAGGATTGCTTAGAGTTCCCATTGGCTCGTTTTGAATGTGGTTGAGAAACTCTGACAATCTATCGAGCACAGCTTGAGCATTTTGAGCCGAGCTTGATGGTGAGTCTGATCTCATGATGCTGTGATTGTTACTGACGCTCAGCACTGAGTCAGACCGCAGGGGCATGAAGATGGTGGCGGGGGACAAGTTTCTGCCACATTCCCCACCATAGCCCGCTGATGACATCATGACAGGACTGGGACTGACACTGCTGTAGCCAAAGTCGGAGCTGGGCGTGTGGGTCTGGTTAGCTCCTCCACTGGCTCCACCCTGGCTGTGCTCCGAGCTTGGCGTGATGCTGACACTGTCCTGACTGCAGCCGCTGTCCGAGGCCACTGGGGTAAGGACGGAAGCTGCTTCTTCTTTTACCACCACTGTTGATGATGATGCTGATGACGATTTGGCAGATGGCAAGTTAAATGCTGGAGGTTGAAGGTCATTGGACTGTTGTCTCATGAAGAACTTGTCAATGGGAGTTTTGGTTTGTGATCTGTTGATGGGAGATTTCCTTGCCACAGACGTCTCTTCTTGACGGTATTTTTCAGCAAACTGCAAACTCATGCCAGGTTGCTGATTTTGATGCTGGTCGTGACTGTATGAGAGGGCTCTGTCAACAGGAGTTCTAGTCCGTCGTCTCTCAATGCTCTGCAATTTTTGATTAACAACATGAACATTCTTTTCCTTGACAGGTGCTGGGATGGAAGTGCTACTGAATGTAGCCTCCGAAGGACACCTCATTCCCAATTTATCTGCATGGCCTTGAGATGTACATTTTTCTACTGAGGACCGACGTGCCAATTTAGCAGGGCCAACCGGGCTGAGGAAAACATTCTTAGGCACAGCATCTTCCTTGAGGGCTGAGGTGTCCACAGAAGAGGGTCTGGTTGATACCTGAGACAGGCTGTCACTGGGAGTAAGGGTGGAGCTTTCAGAGCTGGAGGATGTCAGTTGGCGCTGTCCCATTTCACAGAAATCAGGCGTGGTGATTGGCACAGAGACACTCCTGCCTTCACATAGGTTGTTTGATGTGGATAATGCCTGGAGACTTGCAGTGCCTGTTGGGTTTTCCATTCCCAATGATGATGAGGACGGGTAGGTGGCGCCACGGTCAGGTAGTTTCCTGGACGTCATGGATTCAGTCACAAAGTCCACGATGTCGCCTGGTATCTCCGAGTCACCCAGGCACAGGGAGTGTGACCCAAGGCCTGTTGCGCCTGGCAACGTCTTGGACCGCATTTTGGACAGTAGAGCATCAAAGGCGTCCACTTCCGAATAGTTGAGTTTCTCTCTTGGGCTTTGACTTGCCGTCCAATTGGCCAGGGCATTTATCTCTTTGGAGCTGTTCTCCAAAATCTCCTTCACACAGGAGATGCTCCTCCTTGGAACAACGCTGGGCAACTGTTGTTGGTCAGATCTAGTTACTAAGTCTTCTTTGCTTTCATTACCAATATCTTTTTGTTCTTGTTTAACTGAGCACAGTTTCATCTTGTGAGGGAATTCTTTGCTACTACTTCTGTCTCTGGCAGACTGGCCTTTCTCACTCAATATCATGTAGGACTGGAGGGCTTTTGGACTGATGGTCACGGCGGCATTGCCATCTCCCCGTTTCCTATGTTTGGTTGAAGAGCTCTGCGTTTTGACTGCTACTGCTACAGAGGTTTTGTTGTCTAGTCCTGTGCCTTGCCCGGACTTCATGTCTTCCACCAGGTGATGATCTAAGCACAGCTCCGTGTCTAGCAAAGCATCACTTTCTAAACTTTCCAAATTGAGACTTGTATTTCTTCGAATGACATGTGATGCCATTTTGGTGACTTTCCCCTTATCGACAAGGCTGTCTCCAGAAGCCTCTCTCCTGCTGTGAGGCAGTTTCGCATGTGGCATAGTGGAAGTCTCCTCAGTAACACATCTAGATTCAGAGATTTTACTTTCCAGTGGGGAAATGAGGGATGAGTTTCTTTGATAGGACTTGTCTGGTGACGCAGCAGGTGTGCTGCCGTGCATTCGAGCTCTGAGGGAGTTCATGGCCATCACTGTCTCTTTGACAGTCATGGACCGTGACTTGTTGATCATGTTCAGGAGGGTGTCTGTGTCCGACGCCTCCCTCCCCTCCCCCCTGGTGGAGACAACACTGGAGTCTTTGTCATTGGAATCCCACCCAGCAACATCTGTCTTGACCTCCTCTTTGATGGGGGAACATGCAGAGTCTTCTAAATCCAACAAAACATTTTCTGTTGAGCTCTTTGTGTTTTGTCGTTTGTTTTCACTTATCTTCTCGTCCTGCCCCTTACTGGCTTTTCTCTTGCGGATGGAGACGTCAGTCAGGTCGCTGTGGTCCGGGCCTTCGTACGGCTCCCTGCCGGGTTCCTTGCCTTGGTTTTTGTCTGGTTGTACAGCAGAGATGGTGTGGCTGTACGCTGCAGCCACACTAGAAACTATGGTTGAATTTCTCTGCAAGGTCTGACCGCCTGGCAGCATCACAGTTTGGTTTGAGGCCATTGCCAGATTGGTCTTATTTGGCTCGCATTTCTGGAAGGCAGAGTTGGCAGAGTCGTGTTGAATGCACAGCTTGGTCTTGTCCTGCTTGGATCCACTGGCCAGGTGACTCAGCTCTGACAGTAAGGCTGACGAGGAGGGGACTGGCAGGGGACCAATGGACCTGGAAGGAATGGGCTGACCACTTTGTGTAGGCCAAGTGCAGGATGCTGTGGATGCACTAGAGGACAGTGGGGATTTGGATGAAGACACCACACTGGACGCTAGAGGGGCGGATACAGAATTTGGTACCAGTAAGTAAGTCTGTCCCGAGGCGTCCGGCCCAATTAAATGGCCTTGGATGTCAGATACCTTTATCACTTTCTGTTTCGGTGGGATTGCAGATAATGGCATATTGTTGCTAGAGTTATTAGCTGGAAGGAGCATTTGACGGCCAGGAGTATTTTGCGGGGGATTAATGGCTTCTCTTTCAAGGCTGTACATTGTGCCCTCAGCATCCGCAACGACGACTTGGGGCTCTACATGCGGCACATTGCGGGTGGTCTGTGATGGCACTGGTGGTTGGGTTTTAGTAAAAGAACGCATGCTTGGTGATGTGCTTGGGCCTGACGCTGTGGAGGTGACTTGGATGTTTTGTGACACCAAAGAAGATGTCACGGGTTGGCATGGTGTGGGAGATATCATTTTCTGTGAGGAGATAAGCGGGGTTACAAGAGTTGGGACAGTGGTGTTACTCACAGCAGTAGACTTTACAATGACAGTGATGTTGTCTTTACTATTGTTTCGGCACGGGGTGAGTGACTGGGGCTGGCTAACGTCTTGGATCGACACAACTTCCCCTGAGGCTGATTGGTTGGTTTTGTCTGGGGAGGCCATCACCAGCACCTCGTGGGGAACCTGCACTGGGATGCCGACCTGGTAGCTGCTGGCCAGGTTGACCAGGAGCTCCTGGGCGCTGCGGGCACGTTGCTCCCGTAGGATGGTAGACACTGGCCTCATGTCCTTCTTCTGGGGAGACACATTACAACACGCGCCCAGTTTGGGCCGAATGGGAGTGAATCGGCTCTTGGATTGCCGTTTTGGAGGCGTTACAGGAGATTTTGCTGACATCCGCCTCGGCTGGCACAGTACAGGTGACGTCATGCAAGGTGTATGTGCCGCACTGGAGTGACCTGCCTCAGAGCCACTCAGCTTGGTGGGGGTGACGGAGATTTCCAGTGACGATGTGGACGAACTAGTCTTGGTGGAGATGCAGTACTCTCCGGCATCTGTGGAGGAAAAAGTGCTGCTTTTGGACATGGAAGAAGAAGTAGACTCAAAGTTGTCCACATCGTGTTGGATGGAGTCTTGGCTGAGTCTGGCCTTCTCGCAGAGGGCTGCTGTGGACCCCAAGGCCTGGTCAGAGAGACGCGAGTCACAACTGCTTACGCCCGGGGAATCAGAGTGCTTGATGGCAGAGCGGGAGGATGCATCGTCCGATGAGATATGTCCCAGCTGGGATGCTATGTCCAGCCTACTGTCCGAATTCCCCTTCCCATTAAGCACCGGTACAAACGCACTGCGGTTTGGTTGCCGTGGCAGCAGCGTAGCTGTGTCTAGGGAATGGACCTCGTGTAGTTCACTATCAACACTTGAGTCTTTATCTCTTTTATCAAAGGCGCTGGTGGGGGACTGGTTACTGAAGAGGTCAGGGTTCAAGCGGTTCAGGGATTGGGTGGCATTGATCATCTGTTTCTCGGCAGTGTTCACACGATGAGAGAGGTGTGAATCAGACAAGGACAAAATAGAATTCAAGATGTGGTGAGAATTTTTCACTGGGCTGTCCAGGGTGGAACAGGAATCTCCCAGGTTGTCCACATTTGCATACAGAGGTTCACTAGTATCAGGGCGGTCAGTATTCTTCACGGATATCACTTTGGGTTTCCTCACAAAGTGGAAGCAACTTGACACACTGTCCGTTCCAGAAGAGACATCAGAGGCGGAACTGACCTTGACAGAGTTTGATGTGACCTCTGTTTCAGACCTACTCAGCGGTGTGTTGCAGGCTCCTGACGAGTTCAAGTCTTCATTTTCCATACTACAGTCAAGATTATCTAAATTGTTATGAAAAACAGGACAAGAGACAGGCCTTAACTGCACTGGCTTTCCTGAAATGGAACAACCCTCTCCCTTGGCGCCTGCTGCTCGCTGCTCCTGCAATTCTTTGACACCCAGAGAAGTGATGCAGCGGCGCCGCTTGGTGTCTCGGCCCTGACTGCTGCTGTGGAGGGTGTCATAATTCCTCTTGGGCTGTCGCTGGCTGCCGTCCTCCAGTGACCTTGATGACACCAGCTTGCTGGCCTTCATCTTCTCCCTTTGACTCGTCACGGGCAAGGTTTGTACCACCAGTGAGCCGATGTCTGGTTTTAGTTCACCCACCAGACTGTTGTTATTGCCAGTCTTTTTCATTGGGCTTGGGGACGGTCGGCATGAGGAGGAAGAGGAAGTGGTTGACCCGCCGCCAAAGTCTGGCAAAATAGGCGTGGTGGACACGCCCACACTCTCCTGGCCAAGGACCAGATTTGGCATGAGGGGGATGGAGGGGATGGCTGGGACAGAGGACAGAGAGGGAATGGTGCTACCCGTGAAGTTCAAGACGTGCAGAGTGGAGGGCTGGTTGACGGAGGGACTCAGGACAGCCAGGCGGGTCATGGATGAGGCCTGGCCAGACAAGACGTTCTGCTGGTTCTGCTCCTGACGCTTCAGTAAGTTCTTGTGTTCTTTGAGAACCTCTTTTTGAAGCAACTTGCGCTGCACCAAGGCCTGCCGGTCGGGAAGTTGAGAATAAGAGTTCTTCCTGTCTAATGGACTGCTGGATGAACCTGCAAGATGAGAGAGAAAAGGACAAAATGAAATCTGTTGCGCTATTTCTATCATTGACTACAGGAGCATCTCAAAGGATTTTGTATACAAGACAATGGCCAGTTCTGTATTACTGGAATTTGTAAAGTTTTGTTTGATCGCCACACAACAAGGAAGAAGGACCAAGAAACAAGGAAAAGCCCCCCACAAATCCACTTTCATGGGTTTAGAGGGACATTAGGGGCTGTGCTCTGAGTAAACATTGGAAGAACAACTTCAGGGAGACACCGTCACCCCAGTTGACTCAGAGTCGACAGAATTGATGGTCACAGCTTCATTGTCGTCATCGTCGTCTGGAGCTTCCCCGCACTCAATATTGCTGCCGTCAACATCGCTATCTTGATCATTTTTGACATTATATTGGTTTGGGATTGAGTCAACATGACGAATCATTGAAGGCCATGACTTTTACTTCCGATTCATAAAATCATAACTTCGAAAGTGTGCAAGATAAAGATAAATGATAAAATCCTCGTGTGTTTAGCTGCTATATTCAATCCTTCCTGTAACACTACAAAAAATGCTAAATACGAGAACATACGAGGCAGTCCAATCATGCAGCTTCAAGGCGACCAGGGGTGATACAGTACGGAACTATTGTGGGTGATGTAGGGTGTTATGGAAATGAAAGGGTTAAAAATCAAAGTACGGACCGACAGGGGTGATGCAGGATTCAGGGGTCAGAATTCCTTGGGTAAGACCAGTGACATGTTTGAAAAGATATGTCCCATTAACTGGACTAGCATAATTCTTCAGTACACGCCAAAGTTTATCCCATCTTGTCTTTTCATGATTTCTTTTGAAAAAAATATCTATCTCAAAATGAAAGTAAGGACAATTTGCAACCCTGATAATCTGACACCAACTGTAATCAATACCTCTGCTAAGAGTCTCAAGTTATTATCAGTATAATTATTAGTACAACAATAATCGCTATTCTTAGCAATGATTTGCTCATCAACCTAAAGCCAGTAGTCGTGTCCCCTTACCCCAGCTGTCGTAGAGCATGTTGAAGAGGGCAGCCATCTTCCCGCAGGAGGCCCCACTGCAGACCAGGTACTGGGCCAGGCTCTTGAGGCTGGGAAACTGCTGTTTGCCCAGCAGGGACGACGCCCACTCACACACCAGCTGGGAGGACAACAGCTCCAGCTCTTCCACAGGGTCCACCAACAGCTGGTCCTGACACACACACACACACACAGACAAAAAACACCCCAGAAAATGTTTCAAGACAGTGTCGGGCACAACATAGTGATATCTATAACATTAAAGATTCTTAGAGACGGGCATAAACTTCAGGAGTGTAAATGGGAAATGATTGTGTAAGTGCGGAAACACATAACAAAACATGATGATATGAATGTACCATCAATTCACCCTTGCACAAAATCATGATCGGGTCGAAACACTCAATTTACCAAAGAGCATTTAGGAAGAGTCCTAATTTTTCATTGGGAAAGAAGCTACACTTATATGGCGTGTTGAAAATAACCAATGAGATTTGAAACAATAATGGAGAAAACAATCATTGCTATTCCACTCGGAGAACAAGGACGTAGTTATTTAGTAGCTCACAGATCCCTCAAATAATTCACGGCAAATAAAGTCCACTTAATAATTTTATTAGCTGATAGCAAAACTGACAGTGAAAATCATGCACTGTAACCACAGAGTGACTGGATTATAATTGCAGAGATATTTCCTTGATTTTCTTATGTTTAGGAACAGGAACGGCGAAAAATTTTTCCGGTCAATTCTGATCGGTTGTCACTCCCTAGTGGCTTGGAGGTACAGAAACCTCTGAAATCCAAAGAGCCGCGGGTTCGAGTCCCATGAAAAGCAAAAAAATGACTGGTCGTTTTTTCTGGTCGGAAGCCACTCCCTGGTCCTAAGTAGGTGGGATTGAGCATCTAGTCCTATCGGAGACGGACGATAAACTAGGAGGTCCCGTGTGCACGTTGCGCACGTTAAAGAACCCTTG
>JBCIKM010367056.1:0-11033 GCA_039654465.1 Melibe viridis
AACCTAGTCAGTTACCTAAAACTATGATTTAAGAACCTGTTTGGGGTAAAAGAAACTTGATATCTTTGATACTTGCAGCCGTTACCATGGAAACGGTGAATCCAAAAATATTTTTCTTCATCTCATTAATAGTTTTTTATTGGTACCTAACATCCCTCCGAAGGAAATTTTTCTCAGATGAATAGTTTTGAAAATAGGTTTCCTTACCAGCATGCCCCCTTAAAGAGACTGAATGTACAGGCCCATTATCTTTGTTTCCAGCGAATGAGTGTAAAACGGATGTTTGTTATTTTACCTCTCCAAAGTGTATTTAAAGTTGAGTAAGTGGACCGATTGGAGGTTCTATCCAAGAAATGTGCTTTTAAGTTCCCCGTTTTTCTCTTTCCCATTTCGATGCTCACTGTAGGTAGTACATGAGTGGAAAGGGTAAAATATGGATTTGAAAGTAAGTTGTTAAGTAAACACGACTAGTGAAAAAACACATTTTTGTTGTTGTTTTTTTGTTTTCTTTGTCAACTTTGTTCTCTGAATATATGATTTGGAAGTTTCAAAGGAAGGCAAAAAAAGTTAGAAAACTTATGACATACTTCATCTCTTTACTGGTTTTTATTTATCACAGTCTAGATTGCTCCAAGCATTATTTCGAAAGGAGTTTTCTGGCTTTGCAATATATGTAGTTCTTCCCTTTGAATTACCGTACCTCAAACACATATCAGCTTTGATAACCTTGGAAGATGTAACTGTATTCATACATAGAGACTTTGAAGTGAATCCTCATTTTTTTTATTGTTTAAGTGTGTGGATTCATGTTAAACTTTTTTGATTTGTAGTTATTTTACTGGGGTGGGCTGGAAACCTTTGTTGTCTTATAGCTTATTTTTGATCCGTTATGAATCTATTCACAAGCATACATCTGTCATTGCTTTAGACGTTAAAGTGTCAAGTAGAAAGTGGAGCTAACACCACTGAACAATTGATTGTATCTTTCTAATTGTAATTACCTAGAATGAAAGAAGAAATTTAGCTTGAAGCAATGAGCTGTACTTAATAATACAAAACATTTTATGCTGCGCCAGAAAAAGTTCTTACATAATGGAACTTTAAGAAACCCACACAAGATTCTTAATAGGAGCATTAGTTTTGCTATGTTTTATTCTTAATGAGTCCTGTAGTTTGGAAGCTAATAATGACAGTACCTTTCACCTGCCCCTGAAAATGCTTTTTATTTAGGATTCAAGAATAGGCACACAAATTTTAATTTATTTTAGTATATGCAAATTTTCTTGTTAGGTGCAGAAGTGTGAAGGGGGTGAAGTATATGTCATTTCACATACTGTTACCTGAAAAATGCGTTTTGAATAAAAGGCATTCAATAGTCCCTCAATTATCATTCATTTTCTTTCTTTTTTCTTTGTTTTTTTTTTTTACAGCTCAATGCTGATATTTTAGACCCTCTCCCATCTGTCAAACTTTCATCCACCACAAACACCTCTGTTTCATAATCTTTCACATTTTTTATTTTTTTTTAAGTAAGCACTTTTTAAGTGACTTACAAATTAGAAAATTCCATTCATATAAATGTAAAAATTCCTCTGATTATATAAGATTCTAAATACTATGCAACCAAAGGGGGGAAAGAAGTGAGGTGAAATTGAAAGTCCACAAATCACTGTTTTAATACCAGCCTTTGTGTCACCCGTGTGAAGTAGAATCAGTGGTCTCGCATTATTGTGTGTGTGTATGTGATTGTGTGTGTGTGTGTGTAACGTGTGTGTTTGAGTATTTTAAAACCAATTGTTGAATGTACCTGTAAAACATTTATGATGACCTGTTGATGCGATGGATATAATGAAGAAAATCTCAACCTGATTTGCTATTTATTTTTTCTTGGAGTTATTTCCATGTCTCTACTGTAACCAAGCAAAATCTCACCCGTATTGTTTTTTTTTTTTTAGCTGCACAAAGCACCATATCTTTGTTGTAACATGAAGGACATTTAAAGCAGTCATTCTTTTGTCCAGTGTACATGTTTGTTGTTTTTTGGGGTTTTTTTTTTTATTGTCAGACCTCATGATGTGGTTTTAAACCATGATTTTCCTCCATTTCTGTTAACAACCCAGTATTTTTTTAATGGAGGAACATGTTGTGATGAAAAGTATCTTGGGGGGGGGGGGGGATTGAATTTGAAATTTACGTCCAGTAATGTCTTCCTCCTTGCATTGAAATAGAGGAAACACTCTATAAGATACAGTGGAAACTCCAATTGATTGCATAACTGAAAGCAGGGTTATGAAGAAAATATGGCCTGTGTGTGATCAAGAGAGAGAACCTTGTGTGAAATCAATCCAAATCCATCTGCTGTGAATAACAGGCTGTAAGTACGTTTGATTGCCAGCTTTAGCTTGAGGTATTGTTTCAGGTTTTCGTGTAACTCCGCTCTCGTAAAATTGAATAGAATTTTTTTTTTTTAAGTGGTCAAAGTCACGTGGGTTGGAAAAAAGTTGAAATCAGTCTTATGAATACTGGACATTTGAAGATTTTTCTGGGATGTTTTTTTTTTTTTGTTTTTTTTTGTATTTATTTTTCCCCTTCTTCCAAATTCTAGTAGAGAGCAAAAAAACAAAACAAAAGCAAATTAAAAAAATACCCAAGTCAATTCTAATTAGGTACTTTAAAAAAATCTCCATCACAGTTATTTTTTCAAGATTTCAAAACACAATTTCAACCATTTGATCACTCTCAGCTCAAACTGTACGCAGGTGCTTAAAAGTCATTTTATTTAAAAAATTGGGGAAGGGATCTTTTTAAATACTAACTAGGGGATGAATGTGTGGATTTTAATTAAGTCCCTGTGATAAGTAACAAGTGTTCTGGTGAATATGAAAGAAAGACTGGTAGGGAAGGAAACTGATGCGTGCGTGTGTGTGGGTGTGGGTGAGGGTGTGTGTGTGTGTGTGTGTGTGTGTTCGTAGTGAGTGGGGGCTGCATGTGCATACTTGTGTTTTTATAATAAGTATTTGACAGTGGGAAGATGTACATGATTTCTACTGCCCATCCCTGTGTGAGGTGGAAATATTGTCACTGTTTTAATAATGTGGACAACTATTTTTACTGAAACTTCATTCTTGTACAAGATTAAATAAATAATACACATGTTATATTTCTATATCCATCATACTATGTTTTGTAACAATAAAATTAATGTAGAATTTAGCATGTTATTTGTCCTCAATGTTTATTTTATTTTATTTGCTTGATATTTAAATGGTAATTCATACAGGATATCCAAATGACAGTGCCTTGATTACAGTATCTGACACCCTCCTGTTCACCCATCATAAAATGAGTAGCTTTGTGCAGACTTGGTTAAGGTATATACAGTAGGGGCAAGTACCACACTATAGCCCTTGTCTGCAGAGCTGGACTTTACTTTTGGTTCCCTTATTCTCAGTGCTGAGAGAAAGGCTCTCTTTCCTTTTTCACGGATGGAACCAATTCAGGTTGTTCCTGAAGCTTTCAGAGTTTTAAAAAACTTCATTACACTTACTGCTATCTTTTGTTTGTTCCAAGTGAAAGTTGTGAAAATTTTTTTTTGTTTTTCTCAAGGCTGAATCCGTCCCTTTTTTTTTTTTTCTTTGAACACCAGGAAAATAGGGAAAGTAGATTAAAAACTTGAGAATCTAGAAGAAAAAAAAGCATCGGCGTACTTCTAAATTGTAATTTACCAAGTACTGATTTTTATCTTTGATTGAGATTCAATGTTTTGGGTGTTCTTCATGAAGACAGCTGTGAAGCTCAGTTCTGATCTCTTTAAGTCTTGTATATGTCATCAATTTTGAAGTCATTCAGAAGAGAAAAGCACCTCTAAATTTTGTAGCAAAGAGAGAGCTGCTGCTGCAACATTAACATACTGAGCTTGTAGCGTGGTGTTATTATAAGGCAATGCTGACCTCCCTCACCAAATGTTGCCTCTTTTCAAAATTGAGCTTTGGCACCTGTGAAATTATAGAATACAAAGAGGGACCCTTTGGAACACCTATCAACACCACAGAGAAATGATTAATTATGACCAAAAATATAAACGACAGCCCATAATCCGTATCAGCATAATGGTCCAGGAAAACAGGATCTTTAAACCCTCTTTGGTATGTATAATGCTTGACCCTGCAGTTATGTTTTCCAAAAGATAGGAAGTGGGGGATGATTCTGACCATTTTAATCCTAAATCCCCTTGGTGTACAGGGCATGTCTTATTTTTTATTTGTTTGTTTGTTTATTGGAGGTTTAAGGTGATGTTTCTGAGCATTAATTCTAAATGCCCTTGTGTACAGGGTATGCATTACTGTTTGACCCTGCAGTTGTGTGTACCAAAAGGCATGAAGTGGGCGATGATTCCAACTAACGGCCTGAAGAGCCCTCCACATACGCAAGTGTTTTCAAGTAGTCTCCAATACTCTGCAGATTCTCCAGTCCCCACCAAAATCTCCAAAACATTCACTCAGTTTGGAAAACTCTGCTTGATAGGAATCAATACAGCTGGCTCATTTTAAGAACTTAATGTCCAGGGCACATGCTTGAAATGAAAGTTGACATAATATACAGGGTTCGTTTTATTATTCCCCCCAAAAAAATTGAAATAGCTAAAAAAATTAAAAAGATAAAAACAGCTGTCTTTTGCAAAAGTTTAGAAAAATATCCAAATTTTGTTGGTACTATGTATCATCAATAATATACAGCGAACTGTTTTTCTACAGTGAGGTCATTCGTTAAGTGTTGTAAAAAAAACGAAAGCATTGATTTTTTACGCTAAAGGTGAATTGAAGATCAACAGCAAACCCTTGTGTTCAATTTCACCACGATAAAGAATTGAAATAACTCAAAAGGTATAACACTAACAAAAATTAACACATTGCAGATGGAAATGCAGGCAGATCGTATGGTCTGCAAGCTCAGTTATTAGCATCACCCCTCTTGACTTCTACCTTTTCTTGGTTTATGTTGAAGACAAAATGTGTGAGAGACATTGGCTCGCTCCAAGTCAAGAATTGGGAAGTTGTAGCAATGCTACAAAACACACGGAAGGATTTCAAATGTCAGTTGCAGAAGTTGTAAGACAACGGCACAGCCTACATAGAGGTTGATCCTGAAGTGGAGAGCCAATTGGTATGTGAAACTCATCATTTTTAGTGAAAGTAGACAAGATTTCACTTTGATCTCTATTTCATCTTTTGCCAAAAAAATTCAGTTCTTTTGGTTTTGAACAAAGCATATTACTTCACTATAGACAGGCAGGTGGTTGTATCTTGTTGATAATTAGAAGCAGTAAAACTTAGATAATTTTAAGAGCTTTTGAAAAAAACAGGTGTTTTTATCTTTTTCAGTTTTTAAGCTCTTTGAATTCTTAATCTGGGAATGATAAAAGAACACCCTGTATAACTACCTGTTATGCTAGTGAGACAGTTTCATCAAATTTAAAAAAGCACAATACTTTTTCCATATAAATCCATTTATTTTACACATCCATTGAGACAACATCTCATCATTATTACAAACGGGATGACCAAAACATACAGCCATTAATGCTGAACTGTACTATAAAGAAATGCATATCAGTAGAGCGATGAATATATCACAGGTTTTCATCGTAGCAAAAAAAGTCAAAAGTCAATCAAATACTCTACAGGAAAAAAATCTCGATGGCATTGCTGTAAACATTTAACAGATTGCTAGGGTACCCTCTATGTAAGAGCATGCAAATTATGAAACACTAACAACTACAAAAAGTTATCCAACGGGAGAAATACCTTTTGGTCCAAAAATCTGAAGTATCAAATCAAATAGATCAGAACAAATTAAGTCAATTGATGAAAAAGATGGAATTAATCAAGAAGTAGTCTGTTTTCACAACAGGTTGGTGTAAATTGTAAACTGGACATAAAGATACTTATTGAATTATTGTGAAATCTCTTTAGGACCTTCAAAATACTGATCTCTGCAAAAGCAATGAGGAAAGGCATTTTTTTATAAGGCTTTTGGGGTCTTTTTTTTTACATGAAGGTGAAGTCAAAACGACTTCTTAAACACTTTATACAAACAAAGATAGAACCATGAAAAATTCTTACCCAAGAAAATGAAAAAAATTAACATTTATACAGTGCATTTTAACAATCAAGGTGGTGCAATGCTTCAAATCACACATTATGTTTACATAAAAGACAAGAAGTTGATCACAATTGATAATACTGCAGAAGTAAATCAAGCTGTTTGGTATAATAAATTAACAGTGTTTCGTTTTGTTATCCATATCCCTTCATACAGCCTAAGCAGTGTTGGCACCCAGCTCCAAGGAGCCGGGAAGAACTCTGGATCACAAGAAATGAAGACATGCAGAGGATTGGTCCACCATGCCTAATCTTGCATGCCATAATAAGAAATACAAGGGGTATTACTCGATCTTAAGCCAAACAATATTTGGTGTTGCTTTGGTGGGATCTGCTCATTGATTAAGACCAATAAGCCAATTTACCACAGGGCAGGTAAATTACCAGGTTTATTTAAAAACAAAATGGAAATATCAGCAAAATCATGATAAAACATGCATGATCATAATTGTTTAATTGTTTCCAAGTTGTCACAAACTTGACATTATTTCAAGCCAAAGTCTTTCATAGACAGTTAGGCAAATAATCAAATACAAACTACAAGAAAAATATTTATCTCAATTGACAATGGAAGCTCATCATAACAAAACAAAAATTCCATCTCCAACTTGACAATGAGAATTTTTTTTGACTGAATCAAGTAAGGCTGTCTGTAAAGTTTTATCAGAAAATTTCAGACTGGATTGGTTTAATGCTAATGACAAGAGAAGAAAAAAAACAACAAAAAACTTTATCAAGGCTTCCTTTATCAACCTTAAGAATAAATGTTCACTACCTTGCTTCTTCATGTAGACTCTTTTCAATGAATTAAAGATTCCTCAAAATCAGTTACAAATCTTAAATTAAATAATCATTGTGAAAGAAACTGACATAAAAATTACACTAAAACATTTTTAAGTCCTTTGGCTTGACCCACTCTAAGTCCATTTAACCCTTTGAAAATTTTTTTGCATTTTCTTGCAAGATCACCACTTAACCTAGTTCACTGTGCTAAAAGTTAGACTGGTGTTATGTCTGGTCTGTCCACATGGTTGAATGGGTTGCATGGAGGGACCAGGGTGATCATCTTGGACATCTGGGCATTTCGCTTGTGGTCAGACGGGCTGGGCGGTTCCGGAATGATTCTACAAGGATGGCACCAAAATACATTCAGAACATCAGTTTTTGCAAAATGTGTTGTGTTGTCTTTGCAGTTATTCAAAAAGCCAAGGAAATAAAGTACACATTGAGGATAGAAAAGAACTTATTAGTCATTGGCTTCAACATTCTATCAATTCAATTTTTATTTCTTAATCACATACCTTGTGTATCCTGTCACAAAAATAATTTTCCTCCATAGTTAAAACATCTAATGAACATTTCAAAAGTTTAAAGCAAAAAATACATCAAAATCATATTACTTCACCACCAGCTCACATGTAAGATAAGAAAGGATGAGCTTAGCTCATTGATGCTTAAGAAAATGATATATTATGTGAGACACATCTCCACGAACACAAATTTATGACTCTGTTCTGACATTCATTTCAACACACCACATATCCTCCCATGATGGTTACCATTGTTTCCGTTTCAAGACTGCTTTTATGTAGGTACCAATTATGTTATAAAAGTTTTTATCTGTTAAATATCGTTTTCTCCTTCATACCAACTTTCCACAGTTTACAGTGTAATAATGTTTAGATTGGGTGTATGAAAAAAAAGGTCCAAAACCAAAGCGCTCAAAAGCTGCTTTACAATCAACATTGGTTAACAAAATTTGGCATAAGCAATGATTAACATCTTAATTTTACAAATGCAGGGTTTCAATGTACTTTAATCCCCAACACTAGGTATTTGGCAATACCAAGGCTTGATGTCTTTAAAAACACATTGCTTAAAAGCTTTTATTTCTCTACAACAAAACACCACAATAAAATGGCTAAAATGATCCCTACTGTTTTCAGACTTTATTTATCTATTAACCGCCAAGTAATGTAAAATTATGCAGCCAAAATATTGTATCAGAAGAAAAAGAGTGACCCTCCATCTTCTTGCTCTTCATTGGCTCCCTGTAGAATGCTGCATCAACTACAAAATTGCTGTGATAACATATCAGTGCCTTCAAGGAATCGCTCCAGAATATCTCCAATGCTTCATCTGTTTCTACAAACCCACAAAATCCCCCTAAGCTGGAGCACGGTGCCAAGATTCTCACCATATCCAGAACACTGTTGATGACTAAAGGGGAAAGGGCATTCAGCTCTACAGCCCCACGTGTCTGGAATGATCTCCCTCGTTGTGTCCGAGATGTAAAATCCCTGTGCAGTTTCAAATCTTTATTCAAGACGCATTGTTTTCGTAGTGCTTTTGCTGTTAAATAGAATTTTTTTTTCTCTCTCTATTGATCATCTCTCTGTAGTATTGGTAATAGACGTCTAATTGTTTTTATATGTTTTTATTGTAAATAATATCTCCTCTGACCTATTCTCTATTTTAACTTCTCTATCATCTCACTCTCCTCTAGGCTCCTCCATGACCCTCATGTATCATTTCGCCCTTAACCACCTATAAACAAACAATTTAATCTTTGTGGTGGGATATATCTAAATATATCAAAAGTGGTATAAAAGCACAAACTATTATCATTATTGTTATTATTATCATTAATATTATTATTAGTATTATTATTATTACTTAATTTTCTGCTAATCAAATGCCTACACTAAATGAGCTGAAGTTTTAACTAGTTGTCGGCTCCATTTATAAGAAGGAAATGCAATCGACTATCTTGAGCAGGTTTTTCTATGTACCCTGAGAGAGAGGAATGATTAACATGTTTAAGAACCGCAGCAATTCAAACATGAAGATTTGAAGATGGCTTACTTATGCATTGTTGTTGTCGTGGGTTGAAGGTATTCTCGCTCCGATGGTTTAGAGTGAGCAGGAGCATAGTAACCTTGCCATAGGGTGCACCCGGAGTACAAGGGAATATTTGGACGGCTAGAGGAAGAAATACATATGAAATTGATTAAAACACTGAAACATTTGTTATCATTTTTCTAGATTTACTTTTAAAAATTCACAAACAGAGCAATTTGACACTTGGAAAATATCTTCAAAATATTAGAAATTCATTGTCCTTGTGAAAGCTAAAGGCCCCTTTGGAAAAATTCTGAAAAGTATTACTATTTTCATACCCCTGATAAAAAAAAAATTCATTTGAGTTGTGACTGACAACTTTCTAAGACAGACATTCTGAAGTTAAATTCATGACTTACTGTGCTGTCTCGCTCGGTCTTGGTATGGTTGATCTCTTGACTGTGTAAGGATGGAACTCTTCTTTGTCGTTGTCTATCTCAACAAGGTTTTCAGCTCCAATACAACCACTGTGGGCATTTTGTATGAGAAAGATAATTTTATATATGCAACAACATTTATTTACATTCAATTCTTTAATTATATAAAAAGGCTATATGTCATGATGAAAAAAGGGGAGTTTGAAATTTGAGAGTATTTGGTATTAACGACATTGATGTTTATTAAATTCTCCAAGAAATGCAAGCAATTCACTTGATATAAGGAATGGACACATTAAGAGAAACATTATCAAATTCACATCCTTGCTCACACTGTACAAAGGATTTCACCTGTAAAGAGGGATCTGCTTTGTTCGATGGCATGGGCTGCAGCTGGAAGAATTAAAACAAACATGCAAAACAGTCAAAGGGATTTTTAATGCTTTCATTATTGAATGTTATGTCATCCCAATGAAATATTATCATCTTTTTATAGAGCATTACTTTTGCCTGAGTAAACAAAATTGTAATTTGATACTGAAAATTTAAATTTCTTGTTCCAACAGAAATAATTCAATTTAAAAATACTTCAGATGTTTGTGAATTGGAAAAGGAATTGATTCTTTATTTCAAATAATGAAAATATTTTTGTTATTGACAGTGATCTTCTCCCAACTTTAATGGGATGAATACTTTAAGTTTACGAGTAATGAAAACATTTAATCTCAGACATGTTACAGAAAAAAAATATGTCATGAACCAGCAAAGCAAAATTTAGGATTGGCAAAGGAAAAAATGTAAAATTTAAGTTAGGCAAAGACAGCTCAACTTGGATATTTTGCAAGAACTTATTTATATTTTAACTCTGCCCAAAACATTACACAGCATGGATTTAAATATGTTGATGCCTAAAACTTAGTTTCAAATGTTTTAAATTTAAAACAATGTCACAATATTTACTTTACCCTGTGGTAAATCGACTCATTTGTCTTTTTGAATGAGCAGATACCACCAAAGGCAACAGCAATTATTGTTTGGCTTAGGATTGAGTAATACCCCTCATGTATTGCTCATTATGCCATGAAAGATTAGGCATGGTGGACTGATCATCTGCCTGTCTTCATTTCTTGTGATCCAGAGATTTTTCCAGCTCCTTGGTGGTCCAAACTCTACTAAGGCGGTATGAAGGGATATAGATAACAAAACAAAAATAATGTTAAATCAACTCTTACAATTTGATAGAAGAGTCTTTATAGTAACCATGTCTGGGAAGAAACCAGTCAAGACCTCTACCAACAGCCTGTTGAAAGAATTAACTAATGAAAATCAGAATAAAGTTTCTCGCGACCAAATGATACATTCATCAATTAGGCCGAATTCAAACATCCTTTGGTGCAAAGAAAATAGTATTTTTAGAAGCATTCTACCTTGGGGATGCTGCATTTTCTATATTGTTTTGGAGAATGACTGTACAAAGAGTTTGAATCACGGCTAACTATAGACAGGCCTAGTCAACATGCAAATGCCCACAAAATGTGGAGGCGGTGTCAATTTTTACTCAGAATTTGTTTTTAGCAGTAAGCAAAGTAATAAT